>JAADXJ010000211.1:0-33294 GCA_023337735.1 Pythium biforme
AGGAACTACTATGTCCCGCTTTGCTTTCTTGAAGTCAAGCATGTCGGAGACGACCTCCTCAACGCCGGCTTGGCTGAATGCCTCATCGCTGCGGCTGCGAACGGCGACCGATACAACCTCGACGTTGTTGCCGGCGTTGTGACCAACCTTCGAGAATGGCGTTTCCTCCGAGTCGAAGGGGGTCCACAGGGCACCGTCAGCGTCAGCAACGTCCAGCGCCTCACCTTCAACGCTACCGGTGGTCCACGACGAAGCCCGCAATTTCGGCGACGCTCGCTGGATCGCATCGTTGCGGCGATCATTCTCCTGTGCACTGGACAACCACTTGCTTAGCGTCGCTCCGGTTACGAGCAGCGCTTGTGGTCGTCTGGTCAGCTCAACCACAGTTGTGAGCAAACCTTTTGATATTGCATGAGCATTGAGAAGTCCGCAGAGCCAAAGGAAGTATGAAAAACAATACAAGCGTTCTGCTACAAACCAAGACGGCGACCTTGCCTCACGTCCACGCGTACTTCCAGTAGCGATTGACCGTCAGACTGGGGAAACTGTTTTGTTGATCACAGACCCACCGCATGCACCGCACGCGCGTCGCTCCCACAAACGACAGCACGTGGCGCAGCAGCACCACGTCCAGACGGCCTACGCCGCCACATCTCTTGAAACGACGCGTTCGCTTCCCAACGCCTTCTTTACTCCCCCCTCGGTGCTCACCGTAGTGCATCGCCACGCTCAACAACCCGATCGCCACGCCACTGCAATCTTCGAGCACTTGGTCCTGGAACGGCTCTAGCAACGCGCGAGTCGACTCATTCCACTCCTTTGACTCACGATAATTGTAGTCGAATATGTACACAGTCTCCAAGACGGAGTTGGTCGCGAGCATACGCGCAACGTCTTGGGCCCGAAAATGCTCTGGCACATGCGCACATTGAGACGCCACGAGGCTGAGATGCCGGAGCAAACGTGTACCAGGGTGGCTTGGATCCGACAGCATCTTGAGCAGCGGGAGACACTTGGTCTCGTCCACGCCCGACGATCCGGATACAATCGAAAGCGACGTGACTTGACACGGACGGAAAGCCCTCGCATACGCGTCGACCAACACCCGGAGGCTACCCACGCCATACAGTTCCAGGAGCAGCGTCCTCAAGTTCGGGCAGCACTGTAAGATCAACTTCAGAACGTTCAACTTCGGGTGCTGGATCGTCCGGTCAAGGCGCACCAGCGACAGTGATCGGAGTGTGTCGCCATTGAGCCATCGAGCTATAGGGAGGCCGGAGGGAGTGCTATTGCCTCCCCAAGTGCCACTGCGCACGCTCACGGCCATCAACCCCAATAGACGAGAGCGGCACTCAGCCTCCAACGGCGTCAACTCGATCGTTATGGCGCCTTCCGCCACCCAGCAAAGCCCGTATCCACGTACGACAACCCCAACGACGCCGAGTTGAGCCACGCTTGCGACTGGTTCGAGCGCTGATCCTTCGGTGACCTGGGTAACCGGACGTCCTTGCGGCTTCGGATCAAGATACACGCCTACACTTCCTTGAACGACGACGTGAGCCACCGCTGAACCTCCCATGTACCAGTTGTACGATACGTCTCGCCCGCCCAACGCTGCTGAAATCGTATCTCGAACGACGGGCTTGAGTGGGCACTTCGATCGACGCATCTCTTGGAGTCTCGTCTCCGCATCGGCGGCATCCAGATTTGTCGCATCCACTGCCAAAAACAACTCAGGGAGACGCGCATCTCGGCGCAATGCATGCGAGAGACCGTACTCAAGCCACTCCCACTGACGCGCAAGAGCATCATCGGTTCCGTCGGTTCCACAGATCAGCAGACTCTCGAGGCTTGACGCCACCGGTAGCACTGAGCACACCGCTGCGACCACGTGCTTCGTCGCCCACCGAAGAATCCGCAGCGTCTTCAGCGTCTTCGTCTCCATCAGCAGAACGCACAGCAATTCGCCGAATAACGCGATCGGATCGGTGGCGCCGGCTTCCTGGATCAGTCGTACGTCGAATGTGAGGCACTTGACAAAGCGGCAGCCACACAAGAGCCTCGTCATCGCTGAGAGGTTGTTCGAGTGCAAGTGGAAACAGTGCTGCTTGTCCGGATGGAACGCGATCGACAGCTCGTGACGCGATGGCAACCGATCCACAGGAGTTCGCTGGACGATAGACGTCACATTCAGAACAAGAGACGATGCTCTCGGACCATCATACAACGTCTTCCCGATTTCTTCCAGCGCGTCGATTAACACTGACCAGTCGTATACCAGCAGCTCCGGGAAATCCTCATCTTCAGTCGGCGCGCGGGCTTCATTACTCGGCACGATCAGCTCAATCCGCAGCACGCGGATCGGACGAACTACCCTGTCGCTACCCAATATCTGACTCAATACGGCGCATCGACGCTCCAGCAGCCACGCCGGACACCTCGACGCCGCATCCGTCCACGTCACTTGCCGCCACAGCTCCACCAACGTCTGCTCGAACCCCGACGCCGGATACTCTTGGAAATCGATCGAGAAACACGAAAACGCCGCGTGATCGAACGGCAGCATCATGTGCGTCGGTGGCTGGAACAAGCGTTCCGTACAATGGTGACGGCGTCGGTCGATTGCATCCTCCGAGTACTTGATCCACAGCTCCGCGACGGCCGTGCGCCAGAAGCGGTGGTTGCGGTCCGGCGAGAACCCTGCGCACGCGCACAGCGCGTTCACAATGTCGAGCGCGACGCGCAGCTCGTAGCCCAGACCGGCCGCGAGCTCGTCGTCGGTGACGTTCAGACACAGCAGCGACATCCACTCTTGCTTGACGAGCGCGCCGTCCTGCCGCGAGGCGTCGAACACGAGCCGCCGCCGCAACACGCCGCAGTGCGTGCACAGCAGCTCACGCGCGTCGCGTTCCGAGAGCGATGGTGGCATGGTAGTGGTGCTTGCTGGGAGGCCTCCGGCGTCGGCACGACGCTAGCGCAGCACGGCGTTATGTGGGGACGGGCGCAGGCGGCGGCGTGTCGCATGGGACGCGCCGCATTCTCCATCAATCCTCGTTCTCCAAACGAGCGCGAGAGGGAGATCTTTCAGTCCACCGCAATGGCTCCATTCGATGTGGTCCACACGTGTTGGTGGATGTAACGCGAAGGTCGCGCGACGCGTTCAGTTTTCAAACCGCAGGCGGTTCGCACGACCTTCGGTCGACCTCGACAAGTAAAAAAGGCGCTGCCTGTTGTTTTCCCTCCCCCATGACCGCGCCAAAACCCAAATCCACCGAACATGCTCAAGCCCAAGAAGCGGCTGAGCGCGGGCATGGGGCTCAGCGCCGACGGCATCGACCCGCCGTTCGAGTTCGACGTACCGCGCGTCTTCGCGGACCTCATGGTGCCGCCGCGGTACGCCACAGTCAGTACGTGCCACGACCCGTGGTTCGACCTCGTCCACGCGGACCACTCGCGCCCGACCGAGGAGTTCCTCGCGGCGCAGCAGGCCGAGCAGAGTCACGGCGACAGCGCCCATGGATCGCATCGAGCGCTGTACTACCACCACGACGCTGACGGCGAGAAGGAGAACGCCGGGGGCGGCGCCAGTGTGTCCGGTCCGACCCGGAAAAAGCGGCGCAACGTCGCGTCCTCGTACGGCGCCAAGAGCACCGAGGACGCCGCGCTCGTGGGCACGGTCAAAGCCACGATGCGCACAGTGAGTGCAGCAGCCGTCGGTATAACGAAGAGCAGCGCGAGTGCAGCGACAAGTGGAGGCGTCAAGAAGCCGACCAAGCTCCCGTTCGGCAACTCATCGTCGGCCGGTGTGACGCCTGCGGGTAAGCACGGCGCCGTCGCGAGCGGTGCGAACTCGATGCCGCGGAAACGGACCATCGCGGAGCGATCGACCGAGTCGAGCAAAGCCCGAAGCCGCACGCTGCCCGTGGCGGCGGCTGGTCGTCCTGGTGGTGCTGGTGGTGTTGGTAGCCAGCGCAAGGCGACCGCAGGTGGTGCGGACAAGGACCTGCAGGACCTCCAGGCGCTGCTGGCCAAGCACAACAAGAAGTTCAAGACCAACCACACGTACGAGCCGCGACAGCACTCAGTGCGGGACGTCCGCCAGGTGGGTGTTCGCTCTTTTATTGATGTGTCGACAAGAAGAAGGAACTGACACTGATCGACCGTGTGATTTTGTAGTGGGAAAAGCAAACGCAAAAATCGTACTACAAGCTGACGCTGGAAGACCGCTTCCAGGCGAACACCGAGATCGCGCAACTCGTGCGCGACCGCGAAGATGCCGCCGCGGCCTAAAGTGGAGGCGGACGCCTCGCGGACACCCCTGTACAATAAAGAGTATGAGCCTGCATCCACATGCCTGTCGGTCGCCTTACGGCTTGATGTGTGCGAACGCGATGCACTGCTCGCCCTCGCACGCGCCATAGTCGAGAACCGTGTACACGCTGCGAAGGAACAGCAGGGCTACCATCGAGCGGGGGTGGGGAAAACGGGAGGATTGCGAAACATGCACCACCCCTGGTCCTGTGGGATCGGGTCGTCTTTTTTCGTCAAAGAGACCTGGAAACCATCGCCCAACTGGAAGGTAAAATGTCCGGACCAGAATCGTTGCACGGCATCCCGTATTTCTCGGCCATCATTTTCGCGTTGCGGGCAAAGCGCGCGCCTTCCATGAGCAGACCGTAAATGAACACGCGAAACGGCAGCGACGCGTGGTACGACTCTTTGTCCTTATACATGATCTCGCAGGACACGTTGAGGGCGCCATCCGCGACATGCAGCATGCTCACTACAGTACTGCGTCCGTGTGTGTGTGTGTGTTCGAGCCCATGGACACGGAAACAATCCAGTGAGAACGAAAGGCGTGTTTGCATCCCAAGTGTGTGTGTTTTGCTATCAGGCACGTATTGCGTACAGCTTTCTGGAAAACTTGATCACGATCGGCAGCATGGCCTTCTTCTGGATCTTCTCGCGGCCGACCGAGTTGTCGAGCCACTGCAGTAGCGCCATGATCTGCTTCTCGGGCGTCTCGTACTCGCGCTTCGCGCTAAACAGCTCCATCGCGAGCCGTGCGAGCGCCATGCTGAACGCGACTT
Source organism: Pythium biforme (assembly GCA_023337735.1). Classification (NCBI taxonomy): domain Eukaryota; phylum Oomycota; class Peronosporomycetes; order Pythiales; family Pythiaceae; genus Pythium; species Pythium biforme. Next base: position 5,091 of record JAADXJ010000211.1, read on the forward strand.
TCTTGAGCATCTCCGCGTCGATTGCGTGCGGCGGTGGCAGCTTCTTCTGGAGCGCCATGTAGGTCTTCAAGTACGCGCTCACTTCCGAGTGCAAGTGCTTGAGGCTGAGCCGGTCCATGAACGACGGGATGATCTCAAAGTCCATCGCAAACGCGAGCAGCAGCTCGAACGTCAGCGGCATCGCGAAGCCATCCTCCTTCAGCAGCGCGTCGCGTGGCGTGTGGTGCAGCGCGCTGTAGAACTCGCAGATCGTCGCGAGTGGCTTGTACTCGCGCGCAAGCACGGCGTGCATCTCGAGCATCGAGTAAACGACGTCCTCGCGCTTGGGCTTGCGAGTGTGGCGCCCCGATGCCAGCAAAATAGTGGTGGTGCTGCTGTCCTGCTTGGTCTGGAAGAACGGATCCTCGAGGTGCATTCCCCCATCGTCGCGGCCGATATGCAGCGCTAGCCCATTGAGAACCGACTTGAGAATGCCGATACAGGCCGCTGTCGGCGACGTGTTCCCCGAGGAGCCACCACCCATCGAGATACTTGCGCTGCGCATCGACGGCACATTGCCGCTAGTCGTATACGCGGCCGTGGATACGCCCGTGCTACTACTGCTGCTTGCGCTCGCGCGGCGCTGCAGCAGCAGCTGCTGTTGCTGTTGTTGGCGCTGCATCGGGTGCAGGTAGTCCGTGATGAACACTTCCAGCGCCTTCTTCGCCTCGAAACGCGGGAACCGCCGCATCACCAGCAGCGTCACGGCCTCGAAGAACGATTCCTCGTCGAAGAAGCGGAACCGCTTGGCCTCGGTGGCTCGCTTCTGGCTGCTGCCGCTGCCAATGCCGCCGGGGAACGTCGAGACCGTGAAATCTTTCCGCACCACGACGCGCTTGCGGTTCTCCTGCGCCTGGTTGAGCACGCGCGTAAGGATCGTGTCGACGTCGCCCGCGACGAGCGGCGACTGCACGATGCCACAGTCCGCGAAGAACCGTCGAATGGTCGCGAGGTGTACACCGTTGCTCTCGGGTGATTTGTCAAAGCCCTCGTACACCATGCGAAGTGTCCGTTCGATCTCGAACTTGTCCAGCCCTCTCTGTGGGAACGGATACGAGCCGAACGCCGTGGACGCGTCGTCCTTTGGAGGCTCCATCGTGTATTCGTCGTCGTGGTCGTGGATGTCGCCATCGATGACCATGAGATCTGCAGACCGATTCGACCGATCGGAGAGCACCTGGCCGCCGTACATACTGGCTTTCCGCATCAACGAGGCGTCCACAGGTCGCACGACGCGGTTGATTGAGCCCGCGTACATGGACTTGCGCTGCTCGTGGTGTCGCAAATGGCGCTCACTGGCCTCAGCGGCGACGCGCTTGGTCGTGAGCGTGTAGCTGGAGACTTTCCGCTGCCGCGCAGACGGCGACAGGCTGAGCATCTCGCTGAACGCACTGAGCCTCGGTGCGTCGACGTCTTCTTCCCGCATGAGCAGCGCCTCGTCCGCTTCGCGCCGTGACTCTTCCAGCTTCTTGCTGAGCGCGAGCTGCTCGTTGCGCATCGAAAGCATTTGGACGACGGCGTCGTCGCGCTCGAACTCGAGCTTTTGCTGCTGCTGGCGCACGGCCGAGACCTTTTGCTGGTAGTCCACACGGAGCTTCTCTTTGTGCTGGAGCTCGCGCGACGCCGTCGAGTTGTGCTTATTCAGTGTTGAGATCTCTTTCATGGCTTCATGGAGCGACAGCGAGATCTTTTCAGACTGCGCGACCTCGGCCAGCCGAAGCTCGCGCTCGACTTGGTGCTTGCGTTGTGCATCAGAGAGCGCCGTCTCGAGCGTCTTAACTCTGTCAAGAACGTGCTGATGCACGTCCATGTGGTGCTTGATGCGCGCGTTCTGGATGTTGAGCAGCTTGGACTGCTCCTGCGCACGCCGCAATAAAATCTGGTAGTTCTGCTGCAGAAGATGGTACTCGCCCTCGAGCTCTCGGTGCTTTCTCCGCGTGTCATCACACTCTTTCTGCCAATTCTTTGATGGCGAAAGCACGCGCTCTGGCGCCACGGGGCGTATTGCCGAAGCTTCAAATTGATGGTTCTTGCTGCCCCGTCGCGTGTCGCGTTCTCGATGTCTTGACTCGTTGGATCGATCTCCGACACGTTCTTTCTCTTCCTCATCATCACGTGGGACTTCGTGATCTCGTACGAACTCGTCAAAGTATCCATACGGAGAGTTGGCTTCTTTTGTTGGGGACTCGTCATCCAAAAAGCGATGGGAATCGTCGCTTTCTTGGTCCTCTTCCACGGATCGTGCCCTCTGGAAGAGCCGGGAAGGTGCCAAGCTCGTCCGTTGTGATTCTGACCGGGTCTCAGATGGAACTGGAAGCTGTATTTCTTCGTCGTCCTCGGTTCGTTTCGCGGCCGATGGTGGTGGTGGTTGCGATCGCGTGCTCTCAATCAGTGACTGGAGACGATCGGTCACGAACGTAATAGCGCGCGATTTGGACGCGTACTGAACGCGGTTGAGTTTGCTTTCAAGACAGGAGATCAGGGTCGAGAGACAGTGCAGTGTACACATCTGAGCGCTCGCATCCCGGGGCGCGTTACCACCCGCGCCCATGTTAAATTGCAGTTGCTCGAAACATTCGGGTGTTTCGAGAATCAGCTCGAGCAAGTCAATCGTGTCGGCCATCGCGTCGTCGTTCGTGACAGCCGTCCCGGTCGCAATCTCCCACAGTGAAGAGGACGTGCCGTGGGCGCTGAGATACAGCCGCGAGGACGCGTGCGAGCCTGCGAACGTGAGCAAAGTGGCGATGCCGTGGACCTGAACGGGCTGGATCTGGCGATGCGTTCGCATCAAACGGATGACATGACCCATGATGCCTTGTGTTGTTGCGACGAACTTGGATTCTTGCGACGCAAACGCACTCTCCAAGTCAAGACTAAGAAAATACAGCATGTCAGAGGCGCTCGTGGCGAGCTGAACGTCGGATGCAAACACGCCGAGCGCCTCGAGCACGATCTCAATGCCGTCGTGTTGGATGATTGGTTCTTTTGCCGACTCTTCATACGCCATGAACTGGAGGAATTTGCAGCCAAACACCTGTACGCTGAGCTCGCTCGGGAATCGTCGCATGGCGTCCAGCGCGGCACGTACAGCGTCGCACTTCATGAGATCCACGCGGCGCTGCGTATCAAATGCGAGTGTCTGCAATACATGGAGAAGCGCAACGGTCTCTCCGCTCGAAAGTCGCGGCGCGTCACTGCCCAGAACAGACTGCACGAGAAGCGTCGCGTACCCCTCGCGCAATATCGCATCGCGCTCGTCCTCGCCTCGGCAACCCACTTTGACCAACACTCGATTTGCGAGCTCGAAGATGCTCTTGGTCGTCCCACTGGTTGTGGTGGAGGCGCCGATCGTTCCTGCCGCCCACGTCGTCGGTGCCTTGAGGACGCAGTGGATGCACGCCAGCAGCTTCGAAAAAGTCGCATCGTGGACGCGTAGCTCAGCATCTTTCTGGGTGGCAGTGAGCGTCTCGAGCGTCTTCCAAAGATGCTGTGCCTCGGTTAGTAATGCTTGGTCTGGTCGCGCACTACCACCAGCGGCGAGCTTTGTGGCATCCTCACTCAGCTCCAGCAATCGAGCAAGCACGTCGTCCATCGCTCGTTCGACGCAAAGCGAATACCAACGCCGCGGCCTCAAACAGTACAACCGTAAGCCGACGTTGAAAAGCAGCGCCTTGCTCTTTCATCCATTCTCCCGTCATGGCCTCATCTACCGTGATAGCGAGGTCAAGAGCGAGAGCGAGAGCGAGAGAGGATAAATCGAGCTCATGGGAGCTCCTCGAGGCTAAATTTGGCTTTAGTTGCCAGAGTGTTGGTCTGTATAGCCGTCTGTATACTACCGCTGAGTCAGGCTCAGACAGAGACTCAGAGGGTTACCTGTGCTCAAGTAACCCGGCGTAGCTCCCCAGTTTCCTGCGCATTGGTTGTGTGGGGAGTATGGAGGACGCGATCCACCGTCAGTGCGTGAAGCTCCACGAGCGGCTGGCGCGTCACGCGCTCGCGTGGCCTTTCCTGGAGCCCGTAGACCCCGTGGCGCTGAACCTCCCGACGTACTTTGAGGTCGTGCCGCGCCCCATGGACCTCAGCACGATGTTCGCCAAGCTCACGTCGCACCAGTACGCGAGTCCAGACGAGTACCGCGACGACATGGTGCTCATGTTCGAGAACGCGATCGAGTTCAACAAGGAAGATACCCACGAGGACTCGGTCGGGTGCGTTTTTGAGTTGACTGCGCTTGTAAGGTGGGCGCTGGGGTAGTTGCTGACAAGGTACTACAATGGGCAGGGAAATGGCCAAGCGGTTCATGGCGTACGGGCTGCGCGAGTGGGAGCGCGCGTTCTCCAAGGTTTGTCCGAGCTGGAGGACGGCAGAAGACTATAGAATCATTGCTTATGATGTTGTGGGGGGTGGTGGCGGGACGGTAGGACGCGACGACGGACTGGCGCCACGTAACGCGCGAGCAAGTGGAAACGCGGCTGATCGACCGCGCCAAGGACGCGCGCATGGTCCAGCGCTGGAAGCGCGACTCGTTCGTCGCGCGGCTCAACCGCGAGAAGAAAGACGCGCGCGCGGCGCTCCATGGCGACGTGGAATCACAGACCGCGGCGTATTGATGCATATACGAGAGTGGGAGGGGGACCAACACAAAATGTACATTGACGAATCCAAACAGCATCTAGGACGACGCACGCATGGGAGCGCGCGGAGGTGTGCGCATGGGCGCAAGCCGCTTTTTTGTTGTGTGGGTGTGTTGCCGTTGTAGGCTGCTCAACGAGAATGAGAAAACCCAAGCCAAGCAGTCGCCGAGGTACGATCCTAATAAAAAGCCGGACGACCCTTCACGGCCGCCATGGTTTCACGTGAACGGTTTCTGCCTGTTTGCTTCTCCATGTGATCCTTCAGAGCGTTCTCGCGATCGACTGGCAGCTCGACACGACGGACGCGCCGCCCACGATCTACGGTGGTTCGGCTTGACGAGGAAGAAGAGCTTGATGGATGGATCCAAGCGAAAGACGCCGCAGAAGCCGGCGGCGAGACCAAACGGCAAAGATGGTAGCAGTCTCGGAGGCCCCCTGTCCCCGGCCGCAAGCAAGGCCGGCACCGCGTCGGCAATGTTTGAGTTGAATGTGGATCCCAATTTTGAGTTTGACGGAGGAACGGGGTTCGGCGCGACACAAGCGTCGAATCGCCCGCTCCCCGTGGTCGCGGCTCCGCTGTCCGCGAACACCAACGTGCCTTCGCCCCAAGGCCCTCACAAGTTTACCTTCACGAATGCAGGAGAGTACACATCCCCCAAGAAGGTGCCCGTGTTTCCTGGTACGCTCCACAGCCCGGAAAAAGTGAAAAGGGACGTGCGAGCGCGCATTCGAAGCCCGCGTGCGAAGCAGCCATCGCCAGCCCCCGGATCGGTATCGTTTGGTCGCGATGGTGGCGCACCAACGCTGGCGGCGGGACTTGGGCCAAGCGCAAGCGACAAACCGAAACGCGAGGCGTCTCCGAGAAAGTTTCTGCGCGACACGCTAGCCCAGCGCGACACCGCAGTACCTGAGCGCGACGAAGACGTCGACGCGGAGGGCCACACAATTCGATCACCGTCCCGCACCGAGGAGCAGAAGCAAGACAGTTCGCCGACTACGTTCGCAGAGCATTACGACCCAGAGACAGGAGCAGCGCGGATTATCACGCCAGACGCCGAGGCAGAGGCGGGAGCTGCCAATGCGGCGACCTTTCTCAAGACCGGAGAAGATGCGATCGCGTTCTTCGCGCGAAACGGATCCGACAGCGAGATCAAGTTCGTCCATCTCAATCGAGCGCAAACAGGCGTGCTGTTCCGCCCATATGACCTCGTGGTGGTGGATCCAGACGACATTGAAAACGAACACTTCACGATGTCGGCGAGTGGATTGGTCCACATGAGCCCAGGAAGCCCGTCCGAGTTCATCGCGCTCGCCGAGTGGATGCGGCAGTCGACGATGTTTAACGTGTTGACGTCCTTGCGGTTTTTCAAGCACTACCTGATCCGCAAGTCGTTCTCGCTCTGGTGCGCGAATGTGAGGTACAAGTTGTACTGCCGCCAGCGGAAGAAACTGAAGAACAGGCTCTACCTTGCAAAAGAGACGTTTTGCCTCCCGCTGCTGCAAGTGAAGAAAGTTATGAGCCAGGAGGTCCTCAGCGTCGTGCTCTTGGACTTGCGCGCCCAGAAAACGTACGAGAGCAGTGCATTTGTAGAGTACCAAGCCAGCAAACGCGCTGAAGGATCGAAGCAGTTCGAATTGTGTATCGAGAAGCTGCAAGCCATTATCCAGAAAGTGTGTATGGATGTCAAGAATCTCACCAAGCTCCCAGATCCGCAAGACGATTTCCTGTCCGACGTGCCGTATTCGGGTGGAGGAAGCGGTGGTGGGGGCCAGGAGAAAACCAAATCGATCGTCGCGGTCAAGTCTGAACAACAACAGCGCAAGAAGCTCTTCAAGCGAGCCGCGGAAGAAGCTGCGATGATCACGGATCTGATTCGACTTGTCGACTATGTCGCGGTCGAAAGCCTCGTGATTCTCGCGACCCAGAGTTGTCGCGAGTTCCTCGTGGAGCTGAACAAAGTGCCGCGAAAGACGGGACTGTTCGAGACGACGATCAATTTCGGCGACGACAGTACAACCGGCTTTGCCCCAACGTGCGAGCAGATCCAACAAATTGTCGTATCTATGACGGACGACATCGTGGGGACTGTGAACTCTGTATCACGTGTGTTGTACTTGAGGCCGTTCGCCCCTTATGTCGCCAACGTTGTCGTGGACGCCCCACATGTGGGCTCTACGATTAGCACGAGCATCGACTTCCAGCAAATCCGCAAGGAACTCGTCGCGAAGATCATCAATGACTTTATTGATGCCGCCGAGTACGTGAAGAACTTCGACAATGTGCGACCCATCTACGAGTACGACAAAGTCTGGGATTTCGATGAGTATTCACAGCGCTCCCACACCGTGACCACGCTCAAAGTAGATATGCTCCAGATCAGCACGTGGGAAAAGGAACTCGAGAAGATGCGAGCTGGCCAAACGATTGGTATTCTTCACGTCGAGAGTCGCAAGCTCAAACAGACATTAATTCCCATGACCACAGCCAAACTGGACGCCATGAAAGGACTCGTGAAGGATCTGGCGCGCGCCAAGTGCAAGAACCAGCTCATCGAGTACAAGCAACGCATCCAAGCGTTGCTACAGCGTCCCCAGCACTTGAAAGAATTTGCAGGTCACGTAGAGCGAGTTCAAGCGCTGAAGGCGAAGCAAAAGGCGCTGATCAAGAACACCAACGTCGTGGACGAGTTGTATCGACTTCTCGGCACGTATGGGGTGCGAATATCGTCCGAAGACATGGTCCAACTGGACGATTTGCGAGGTGTCCAAGAAAACTACCGGGAAGAGACGGATGCCGTGGATGGTTTCATTCAGAGTCGCTTGGCCGAGATGACCCAGCAACTCGATGCGAACATTCAACGCCTCGATGAGCAAGTGCTGCAACTTAACAGTCAATTGCAAGCAGGAGTCTTTGTTGATCCCGACCAGTTCGAAGACCCAAGCCACGTCAAGGGAGAGCTGGAAGCGGTGAAGCAACGACTGACCCAGCTCGATGAGCTCTCGAAGCAATATACCGAGTATCAAGTGCTGTTCAACCTGACACCATTCAAGTATCTCAACCTCCAGGCCACGCAAGAGTACTACGGCACAGTGGATTCGCTCTGGTCTGCCGTCGAGAAGTGGAACACGACGTACAGAAACGCCATGACCAATCCGTTCGTTGAAGTCAACGCAGAGGAGCTATCGAAGGAAGTTGCGGTGGCTTTCAAGGACGCCTATGCCATGCACAAGAAGCTCAGCAATGACGTCACCGCGATCTTTAAAGACCGTACGGCGGATTTCAAGCTGAAGATCCCGACACTTCTCGAGATGGGCAATCCAGCGATGAAAGATCGTCACTGGGAAAAAATCTTCAAGGCGTTGCGGCAACCGTGGTACCCTGGCATCATGTTCACGCTCGAGAATCTCATCGCCTACGAGGCGCTCGAGATGAAGGATTTGATCGGCGAAGTATCATCCACGGCATCCGGTGAAGCCCAGATCGAGGCATCTCTTGTGAAGATCAAGCAAGGCTGGGACCAGATGCAGTTTATCTGCTTGAACCATCGCGACCAAAAGGATATCTTCATCTTGGGCAGCCTTGAAGAAATCCTCACACTCTTGGAAGACAACCAAGTCACACTGCAGACGATGATGGGCTCACGGTATATTATGGGCGTCAAGGACGAAGTCGACCGTTGGAACAAGAAGCTTTCGACTTTATCCGAGACGCTCGACGAGTGGATCCAGTGCCAGCGGAGTTGGATGTACTTAGAGACGATTTTCTGCGCCGAAGATATCCAGAAACAGCTTCCCGTTGAGGCCCAGAAATTTGCGCTCGTCGACAAGAACTGGAAGAACGTCATGCTGCGAACGAGCATCGATCCCAGCGTCATCCGTTCAGTCGAAAGCGGCACGGACATCTTGGAGCAGTTCAAAATGTCCAATCGCATTCTCGAAGAAATCCAAAAGTCGCTCGAAGACTACCTCGAGACCAAGCGCATGGCGTTCCCGCGATTTTATTTCCTGTCGAATGACGAGCTGCTGGAGATTCTTTCTCAGACCCGAGATCCGCGAGCCGTGCAGCCTCATCTTGGTAAATGCTTCGATGCGATGAAGAGTATTCGATTCGAGGAAGGCTCCGGCGTTCCCACTGGTAATTCTGGGAAGACGACCCCGTTCTTGATCAACGCCATGGTGAGTGGCGAGGGCGAGATCGTGCCATTCCCCTCACTCGTCACTGCACAAGGGCCAGTGGAAGCGTGGCTGGTTGAGGTCGAGAAAGGGATGCGTAGCTCATTGTACGAAGACGGTGTGAAGTCCCTAACCAACTACCCGATCGAAGACGCGATCGACCGTAAAGAGTGGCTCTTCTCGTACTCAGCTCAGGTTATCATCTTGGTCGATCAGGTGTTCTGGACGCGAAACGTCACGCAGGCGATCCTGCAAGTCGAAAGCGGCAACGACCCGCACGCGATCAACGGCTTTCTGCAGTTCAGTCTGCGGCAGATCGACGGCATGGTGCAGCTCGTTCGCGGCCCGCTGAACAAGCTGCAGCGCATTCTGATGGGCGCTCTCATCACCATCGATGTCCACGCGCGTGATGTCGTTCGGTCGCTCGACGAATCGAAGGTGTCCGCGCTCACCGACTTTGAATGGACGCGGCAGCTACGCTATTACTGGGAGGACGACGTCAAAAACTTCGTGGCGCGTCAGACCAACACGCGATTCATCTACGGGTACGAGTACCTCGGCAACTCTCCGCGCCTCGTGATCACTCCGCTCACGGATATTTGCTACATGACGCTCACGGGTGCTTTACATTTGCGGCTCGGTGGTGCACCCGCTGGGCCGGCCGGGACCGGCAAGACCGAGACGACGAAGGATCTCGCCAAGGCGCTCGCTGTGCAGTGCGTCGTTTTCAACTGCTCGGACGGCCTCGACTACAAGATCATGGGTCGGTTCTTCTCTGGTCTAGCGCAGGCCGGTGCGTGGGCCTGCTTCGATGAGTTCAATCGCATCGATATTGAAGTGCTGTCCGTCATCGCCCAGCAAGTGCTGTGTATCCAACAAGCCATCATCGCGGAAGTGGACCAGTTCGAGTTTGAAGGCAATATGATTCGACTGAACACTGGGTTCGGCGTGTTCATCACCATGAACCCGGGTTACGCTGGCCGAACCGAACTGCCGGATAATCTGAAGGCGCTGTTCCGACCTGTGGCCATGATGGTGCCGGACTATCGTCTGATCGCAGAGATCGTGCTCTTTTCAGAGGGTTTCGCGAACGCGTTGCCACTGTCCCACAAGATGACGCAGCTCTACTCGCTGTCGAGTGAACAGCTCTCGAAGCAGGATCACTACGATTTCGGTATGCGCGCCGTCAAGTCCGTTCTCGTGGCGGCTGGTCAGTTGAAGCGCAAAGAGCCAGAGATGCATGAGGACCTGCTGCTCATTCGCGCGATGCGTGATAGTAACGTGCCCAAGTTTCTCGAGCAGGACCTGCCGCTGTTCCGCGGGATCATTGCCGATCTGTTCCCCGGTGTCGTCGTTCCATTCGTGGACTACGGCCTGTTGCAAAAGGCTCTCGAGAAGCAACTCGAAGTGCTGAACCTGCAGCCTGTTCCGTCGTTCATCACCAAGGCCATTCAAGTCCATGAGACCCAACTGGTGCGCCACGGTATGATGCTTGTTGGTGAGACTGGGAGTGGCAAGACGACGAACGGCTACGTGCTTGCGCGTGCACTCACGCAGCTGAACGAAGACGGTGTCGTCGATCGCGACGGGTTCTACAAAGAAGTGCATCGGCTGATCCTGAACCCCAAGTCGATCTCCGCTGGGCAACTGTACGGCGAGTTCAACTTGACGACGAATGAGTGGACTGACGGTCTTGTGCCGAAGCTCGTGCGACAGTGCGTGACGGAAGCAGCTGAGAGCGATGATCGCAACTGGGTCGTTTTCGATGGCCCGGTGGATGCCGTTTGGATTGAGAACATGAACACGGTACTGGACGACAACAAGACGCTATGCCTGTCCAATAGCGAGCGCATCAAGTTGCCGCACACGCTCCATATGATGTTTGAAGTTGAAGACCTCCGTGTGGCGTCCCCAGCGACAGTGAGCCGGTGTGGCATGGTCTATATGGAGCAGGTCCACGTCGGGATTTGCTCGCTCGCTCGAACGTGGCGAGTCACGACACTCGACAAGATCTTGTCGTCCAACGAGCTCTGCAACATGCTTCTGCAACTCATCGAGACCCACGTGCCGCCGGCGATCCAGTTCGTCCGCGACAACTGCAAGGAGAAGATTGCTAGCAACAACGCGAACCTCATGCAGAGTTGCTTGAACTTGCTGGCGTCCTGTCTCGCGTCAGGCGCAGCCCAGGCCGGAAGCAACGTCACGGATCTGGCGGCATTGCTGCGCATGTACTTTGTGTTCTCTGTGACGTGGTCCGTGGGTGCGAATATCGACGACGCCTCTCGCCCGAAGTTCAACGACTACTGTATGTCCCAGTTCCGCGCGCTGATTGACGGAGACGGGAACAGTAGCGGCACGTCGATGGTCGAGAACGTATATGAGGTCATGATCGATGAAGTCACTGGACGATGGGTCTCCTGGGTGGAGAAGACACCCAAGTTCCACTTCCAACCTGGCGCGTCATACTTCACGATGGTCGTGCCCACGCAAGACACGACGCGGTTCCGGTATCTACTCGAGAAGCTCATGCTCGCGGACCATCACGTGTTGTACAGCGGGGAAACCGGCGTGGGCAAGTCCGTGATCATCCAGTCGTTCCTCGATGATATGGCCAAAACCGACGGGTGCATTGCGGCCACGATGGGGTACTCTGCGCAGACCAAGCCAAAGAACCTTGGGGAGCAGTTCGACATCAAGCTCGAGAAGAAGCGCAAGAACTTGCTCGGGCCCCCGGCGGGGAAGCGCATGCTCTTCTTTGTGGACGATTTGAACATGCCGGCGCTGGAGATCTATGGCGCGCAGCCGCCCAACGAACTGCTGCGTCAGATCATAGACCAGGGCGGTCTCTACGACACCAGCAAAATGTTTTTCAAGAACATCAAGGACGTCGTTTTCGCGAGTGCGTGCGCGCCACCGGGCGGCGGCCGAAGCGATGTCTCTCCGAGACTACTGCGTCATTTCCACATGGTGTGGATTCCGAACCTGTCTGGTGACGTGATGAAGCGCATCTTTTCGTCTATTCTAGCTGGATTCCTGGGTTTTGAACTCCCCATGATGACCCAGATGGCCGGTCCGATTGTCAATGCGTCGGTGCAGCTCTACCGACGCGTCGAGATTGATATGTTGCCGACGCCGTCCAAGTCCCACTACACGTTCAACCTGCGCGATCTCTCCAAGGTCTTCCAAGGTGTGCTCATGGTGAAGAAAGACAACGTTCCGACCGAAGAGAGCCTGATCAAGCTATGGCTCCACGAAGAAGCACGTGTGTTCCGAGACCGCCTCATCGACTCGAACGATCGCGACTGGTTCAACAAGGCGTGTGCCGAATTGATCCTCGAAAATTGCAAAGTTTCGTGGGGCACCGACAAATTCGAGAACTTGCTGTACGGGGACTATCTTACGCGCGAGAACAAGTCGTATCGACCGGTGGAAGACCTCACAAAGCTGAATAACCTTCTCGTGGAGTACCTCGAAGAGTACAACGTCACGTTCCCGAGCCAGATGCACCTCGTGTTCTTCCACGACGCCATGCACCACATCTCGCGGATCTGTCGAGTGCTTCGCCAGCCGCGAGGCAACGCGCTGTTGGTTGGCGTGGGTGGTTCTGGTCGGCAGAGTCTCACGCGGTTGGCAGCCTTGATGGCCGACTACAGGACCTTCACCATTGAAATCACGCGTGGCTACGGCGCGAACGAGTTCCATGAAGACTTGAAGAAGATTCTCATGTCAGCCGGAGCGGAAAATAAACCCGTGGTGTTCCTTTTCTCTGACGCGCAAATTGTCCAAGAATCGTTCTTGGAAGATATCAACAATATCCTCAACACTGGCGACGTGCCAAACTTGTATGCGAACGACGAGCTCGAAAAAATCGTGGGGATGGTGCGACCGATCGCACAGCAGTTGGGCAAGGTCACGCGCGAAGATATCTTACAGCACTACATCACGCTCGTGCGCGACAATCTCCACATTGTGTTGGCGTTCTCGCCGATCGGCGCCGGCTTCCGAAACCGCTGCCGCATGTTCCCGTCGCTCGTGAACTGCTGTACGATTGATTGGTTCAATGCCTGGCCGGAAGACGCGCTCCACTCGGTGGCGAAACGATTCTTTGTGTCAAGTGCGGAGGAGCTGGGGATTGAAAACAACGTCGAGACGCTGTGTAAAATGGCCGTCACTATCCATCGCAGTGTGGAAGACGCCACGGCTCGCTTCTACAACCAGCTCAAGCGTCGTAACTATACGACACCAACGAGCTACCTCGAGTTGATCAAGTTGTATGTGGACATGCTTCGCAACCAACGCCACGTCGTGCGCGCCAAGGAGGCACGATACCGTGGCGGGTTGAAAAAGCTGTTTGAGACGGAGGAGATCGTCGGGAACTTGAAGCAGTCGCTGACCGAGTTGCAGCCGGTGCTTGTGAAGGCGCAGGAAGATACGACGGTATTGTTGACCCAAGTCGCAATTGATCAAGAAGAGGCCGACAAGCAGCAGAAGCTCATTCAAGCGGATGTCGAGGAAGCCAACAAGATTGCCGCTGAAGTGAAGACGATCAAAGACGATTGCCAGAAAGATTTGGACGAGGCTATGCCCGCGTACTACGCTTCCATCAAGGCTCTCAGCACGCTCAAGAAAGATGACATCACAGTGCTCAAAACCTTCACGAATCCGCCTCGGCTGGTGGGAGTGACGATGAACGCCGTCTGCGTACTGTTTGGCGCCAAGCAAGAGTGGAACGAGGCCAAGAAGCTCTTGAACGACATGAAGTTTCTCGACAAGCTCAAAGAATACGACAAGGACAACATCCCACCAAAGACGATCAAGCAGCTCGCCAAGTTCATGACGGACGAGGAGTTTACACCAGAGACCTTGAGTAGTATCTCGACTGCGGCGACCTCGTTGTGCATGTGGGCGCGAGCGATGTACACGTACGATACCGTCGCCAAGAACATTGCCCCGAAAAAGGAAGCGCTGAAGGCTGCCGAGGACCGCCTCGAAGTCGAACAGCAAAAGCTTTCCGTGAAGCAGGCGGGCCTCAACGCTGTGCTACAAAAGGTTGCCGAGCTCAAGCGCACGTTGGAGGCCGCGCAACAGAAGAAGGTCGATTTGGAGAAGCAGTCGCAGAAAACGCAGGCGCAGCTCGTGCGCGCCGAGAGGCTGATCGATTCGTTGGGTGAAGAGCAAGGGCGATGGAAGGAGTGCGCGGAAGGACTCGCGATCGACATGATCAACCTGGTCGGCGATATGATTCTGTCTGCAGGCTGCATCGCGTACTTGGGACCCTTCACTGCCGAGTTTCGCCACGAATTGCAGATGCAGTGGATCAAGTGTTGCAAAGACAGTGGGCTCCCGGTCGACAGCAACTTCTCGTTCCAGCGCGTCAACGCCGATCCGGTTGTCGTTCGAGAGTGGAACATCATGGGGCTGCCGGCGGATACGTTCTCGATTGAGAACGGTCTCTTTACAACCATGGGGCGGCGATGGCCGCTCATGATTGATCCGCAAGGCCAAGCGAACAAGTGGATTAAGAACATGTACAAGCAGTCCAACGCACTTCAGATCATCAAACTCTCGCAGAAAGACTTTCTGCGCACGCTTGAGAACGCGATCCGTTACGGCGCGCCGGTGATGCTTGAGAACGTGGAGGAAGAACTCGATCCGTCTCTCGAGCCGGTGCTGCTGAAGCAAGTGTTCAAGCGTGGAGGCCAGTACTTGTTGCATCTCGGTGATAGTGACGTCCCGTACAGCGAGAACTTCCGATTCTACATCACGACTAAGCTCGCAAACCCGCACTACATGCCCGAAGTCTGCATCAAGGTGACAGTGATTAACTTTACGGTGACTCTCACGGGCTTGGAGGACCAGCTTCTCGTAGATGTCGTTCGAAGCGAGCGCCCCGATCTCGAGCAGAAGAAAAACGAGCTCACGATCAATATCGCTGCCGATAAAAAGCAACTCAAGGAGATCGAAGACAAGATTTTGTACATGCTCGAGAACTCCCAAGGTGACATCTTGGATGACGAAGAGCTGATCGACACGCTCGCGCACAGTAAGGTCACGTCGTCGGCGATCAAAACCCGAATGGCGGAAGCGGAGACGACCTCGAAAGAAATTGACCAGACGCGAGAAGGCTACCGTTGCGTCGCGATCCGTGGGTCGATCATCTACTTTGTCATCGCCGCGCTCGCGCTCGTCGACCCCATGTACCAGTATTCGCTCCAATTTTACCAGAAATTGTTTGTCATGCGGCTCGAGAATTCGGAGAAATCGGAGGTCTTAGAGCAGCGACTGGAGATTTTGATGCAAGACATTACCAAGTCCATGTTCGTGAACGTGTGCCGCGGCCTGTTCGAGAAGGACAAGATCATCTACGCGTTCATGATCGCTTCGAATATCTTACTTCAGAAGGGCACCATCTCATCGAACGAGTGGAACTTTTACCTGGTTGGCGACAAACGCAGCGTGGCGACGCAGAATGCAGCCGTGGCTGCCGCGGCGGCCTCGAATCTGGCAAAGCCGTCGTGGATATCGGAGCGTGTGTGGAAGGTGCTGCTGGGCATGAAAGAGATCTCACCGGCCTTTGAGGAGCTGCCACAATCCGTGATCACGCACAGCGACGAGTGGAAGCGTGCGATGGTGCTCTCGGATTTGCCGCACTCAGAGCCGCTGCCGCATCCGTCGGAGAAATCGCTAACCAACTTCCAGAAGCTGCTGGTGCTGCGCGTGTTCCGCGAGGAAATGCTGGTCTTTGGCACCCGCGAGTTTGTTAGACGTGAGCTGAGCAAGTTCTTCACGGAATCCCCGCCGTTCGATCTCCAAGGATGCTACCGAGATTCGAAACCAGAAACACCACTGATCTTCGTGCTCTCTCCCGGTGCAGACATCAACGACTACTTACTGGAACTCGCAAAGCAAGAGGGCAAGGAAGGATCCGGTCTCAAGATTATTTCACTTGGGCAGGGCCAGGGCCCGATCGCCGAGGCGCTCATGAAGCAGGCCAAGGAAACTGGCGACTGGGTGTGTCTTCAGAACTGCCACTTGGCTGTCTCCTGGCTCGGTCGCCTCGAGCAGATCCTGGAAGCGACGTCATCGTCTTCTGGAGGAGATATCCATCCAGAGTTTCGCCTGTGGCTCACAAGTATGCCCAGCTCGAAATTCCCCGTCCCTATCCTGCAAAACGGTATCAAGATCACGAATGAACCGCCCAAGGGCATCAAGGCCAACTTGGGTCGGACGTTCCTCGACATGAAAGAGGCCGACTACGAAGGATGCACAAAGGCGCGGGAATTCAAGAAACTCTGCTTTGCGCTGGCGTTCTATAATGCTGTGTGCTTGGAGCGACGCAAGTTTGGTGCCGTCGGGTGGAACATCCCGTACGAGTGGATGAACAGCGACCTGAAGACGGGCATGATGCAAGTCAAGCTGTATCTGGAAGAGCAAGACACCGTGCCCTACGTGACGTTGAACGTCATGGTCGCCGACATTTCGTACGGCGGGCGGATCACGGATCGCTGGGACAAGCGCACCAACTCAAGTATCATGCGCAAGCTGTTCTGTCGCGGCGTCATGGACGACAACTACAAGTTCACGTCGAGCGGGCTCTACTACGCGCCGACCGAGGGCTCACTCACGGCCGCGCGAGAGTACGTTGGGGATCTGCCCGCGGTCGATGCGCCGGATATCTTTGGGCTCCACGCGAACGCCGACATCACGTTCCAGCAGAAGGAGACGGGTCAACTGCTGGGTACGATCTTGCGGATGCTTGGTGGTGGCGGCGACGGCGGCGGTTCCGGTGCGTCTTCGGCACAGAGCAACGATTCCGTGGTCATGGATATGGTCGTCGCTATCCAAGAGCGGATGCCCGAGATGTTCTCCGAGTCGAAGGCCCACTCCTCGACGTTCAAGGAAGTCGCCGGGGGCAGTCGCAACTCGCTCGGCGTGTTCTTGTCGCAGGAGATGATCCGCTTTAACGCGCTCATCAAAGTCATGAAGGCAACGCTCGAGATGCTCAAGCGCGCGATCAAAGGACTCGTGGTCATGTCGGGTCCGCTCGAGAAGATGTACAACGGCTTCCTCATCCAGCAGATCCCGCGGGAGTGGGAGGACGCCGGGTACCCGTGTCTCAAGCCGCTCGCGTCCTGGATCGAAGATTTCTTCTCGCGCATCACGTTCACGCAAGACTGGCTGACGCAGGGGGCTCCGTCGACGTTTTGGATCAGCGGTTTTTTCTTCCCGCAGGGCTTCATGACGGCCGTCAAGCAGTCGTTCTCGCGCGAGAAGAAGATTGCGATCGACGCGCTCTGCGTGTCCTGCGAGATCATGTCCAAGGACAAAGAGTCGTACCACGCGTCGCCGCCGTTTGGCGTGTACATCTACGGACTGTTTATGGAAGGCGCGCGCTTCGACCGCAACGCGAGAATGATGGCCGAGTCGATCCCCGGCGAGCTCTTCGACCGCATGCCCGTGATCTGGCTCAAGCCCATGAAGCGAGACGAGTACAAACCCCGCGACGTGTACGAGTGTCCGCTGTACAAGACCTCGATTAGGGCTGGCACGCTCTCGACGACGGGTCACTCGACCAATTTTGTCGTGGCGCTGGACGTCCCGACCGACAAGGACCCGGACCACTGGATCCGACGCGGGTGCGCCATGCTGTGCATGCTCGACACGTAAACCATAGGAAGCTGTGTGTGGGTCCACTGGTGGACTTTGTGCTGTAGTTGGTCCACGCCGTGCCTTCTATTTTACGTGATTGTCATGTGAGACTTGTGAAGAAACGACGAAGAGTGAGATCTCTCCGAGCGAGAATGACGGCGGTACTGTACCGTATTCCACGCAGTACGTATCAGTCGTCATCATAACGAGGAAGATCTGTAGCACCACCCGCCAACACTCTTGTTCCAAAATGGGTTGTGGATGATGAAAAACAAGCAAGTTCTGTTTGTTCCCTTCTTCCCCACAGACACCTGCGCGCGTTGCTTTACGAACTGTCCTCCAGTACCAACGTTAATACCGGTACGTACCATTATGAATGTGTCCCTCGGGTTTGCCCACAATCCATAGTGCGTATGCTGGGCGTTCTACCACTTTCCAATTTGCCACGTCGCAGCCACCAGTTCCGCAGCACAACACCATGGGACTTGCTGCTCTTGTAGCACTGCTCTGGTCGGCGATGCTGGCTCACGACCACGCGGCCCATGCCGCCGTGTGGCACGTGCCGCTCGAACGCCACGACGCTAAGGCGACGGCCTCAAGAGCCTTTTCCAGCGCTCTCCGACTCATGGAGACGACCAAGCGAGCGAGTGTGTGGGAACCGGACTTCGTGCCGCAAGATCTCGGTGACTACGATGCGACAACCAAGCACGACCCCGTCCCCGTGGATTTTCGTGACATCAGCATGAACATGTTCGCGGCCAAGCTCTCGATCGGCACGCCATCACAGCTCGTGTCTTTGGAGCTGGACATGGGTGGCTCCGACATCTTGGTGTTTAATCACGCGGTCGGCCACCACTTGTTCTACGACCACGCCAAGTCCTCCACGTACCAGGCCAACGGCACGCAAGTCAAGATGTTTGAAGGTCAGCCGTTCGAGATCGATGGATTCGTGTCGAGAGACCACGTGGCGCTTGGTAACGCGGATGGCAGTCAGCACATCGAAGTGCGCGACCAACTCTTCTTGGAGCTGACGGGCCCAGACAAGATGCTCAGCCTCTACCCTTCGAAGCTCGACGGCTTCGTTGGGATCGGGCCTGGCCGCGCAAACTCGACTGGCGCGACGTCGCTCGTGCGCACCATGATCGATCAACAGCTCCTCGACAGTCCGGAAGTGGGTCTCAGCTTTGGCGAAGTCGTCGCCCACGCGATCTTTGGTGGTGTGGACGCTGCGTACAGCCACACAGACTTCCACTACTTTACCCAAAAGGCCAACGACCCGTGGTCGGCGCCGGTAAGCGCGATCCTCGTGGAGGGCAAACAAGTGCTCGGTGACGTCGGTGCCGCTTTCTTCTCCAATATCGACGTCGTGTTCGGCCCAGGCGACCAAGTCGATGCTCTCGCGGACGCGGTCGGCGCCGAGAACTATGCGATGCCGTGCGACGGTCCTGGTCCGAATATCACGTTCCAACTCGGTGATGGGTTCCAGGTCACGTTGACGAAGCAAGACTACGCGATCCCACAAGACCATGGCTGGTGCATGTTCGGGATTATCCCGGTCCGCGTTTCGCATTGGGGGCTGGGCCTGCCATTCCTGCGCAAAGTGTACACGGTTCTCGACTACGGTGCAGCCAAGGGCGAGCAGCGCATTGGGTTTGCTC
Organism: Pythium biforme; assembly: GCA_023337735.1. Lineage (NCBI taxonomy): Eukaryota > Oomycota > Peronosporomycetes > Pythiales > Pythiaceae > Pythium > Pythium biforme. The sequence continues at coordinate 24,244 of JAADXJ010000211.1, forward strand.
CGATCAAACCGTAGCGTAGAATGGTGAGGACGAGACAAATCCGACAGATCCGTGCGCTAGACAGACAGTTCTACCCTCCCCCTACTAATGAAACCTTTACCAACGCTTCACGGCCGGTGGGGAGTCCCCACTGGGGATCGCTGTGGCCACCAAGTTGAGGGCCGGCATTCGCATACAGTCCTTTTTGTATCACATATCAGGTGCCGGGAATGATGGTCAACCATCGAATCCTTCGAAAAAAACATGCAGAAAATCACAGAAAATCACGGTCTCACAATGGCCGGGAGTGGGATGGACCTTCAGCGGGAAACATTGCCATCCACACTTCGTTAGGCCCCATCCACTTCGCTCGGCGGATCCCAGTCCACAGTCCACACTACAGCGTGGACCCCAGTGGTTCACCCCACACAGCTGTACCCACTGACGTCGTGAAACAATAGAGAAACGCGCAGTTCCGCAGTTGCAACGCAAAGGCACAGGCTCCGGCGCCACCGTACGCCCACCTTGAAAGCCACCATGCTCGGCGTCACGGCCCTCACGGCGTTGATGACGGCCATGGTGCTCGGACAGCTCGACAGCGCGCACGCTGCGATGTGGCATGTGCCGCTCCAGCGCCACTCGAGCGCTCGCACGCCGCTCGAGACGGTGCTCGATGCGCACCGGCGATTGACGGATACGAAGAAGAAAGCGAGAGTCTGGACGCCGGACTTTCGCGCGGAAGACCTGGCTGGTGGCGATCGTTCGGCCAATCAGCACGGTGTTGTACCTGTCGATTTTCGCGACATCAGCATGAACATCTTCGCGGCCAAGCTCTCGATCGGCACGCCACCGCAACTCGTGTCCTTGGTGCTGGACGTGGGCAGCTCCGATCTAATGGTGCTCAACCATGCCATCGGGAACCACTTGTTCTACGACCACGCCAAGTCCTCCACGTACCAGGCCAATGGCACGCAAGTCAAGGTGGACGAGGGCAAACCATACGAGGTGGACGGGTTTGTCTCGAGAGACCACGTGGCGCTCGGCAGCGCGGACAGCGCGAGCCGCATCGAGGTGCACGACCAACTGTTGGTGGAGCTCACGGGACCGGCCACGATGCTCAACCTCTTTCCCTCCAAGATGGACGGATTCATTGGCATTGGGCCCGGCCACGCCAACTCGACTGGCGCGCCGTCACTTGTGCGCTCGATGATCCAGCAACAGCTTCTCGACCGTCCGGAAGTGGGTCTCAGCTACGGAGAAGTCATCGCCCACGCGGTCTTTGGCGGCGTGGACGCTGCGTACAGCCACAACGACTTTCACTACTTTGCTCAGCAGCAAGACACTGGTTATTGGTCGGCGCCCGTGAGCGGGATTCTTGTCGATAGTAAACACGTGGTCCGTGATATCGGTATCGTACGCATCACGGAGACTGACTTGATGCTGGGTCCAGCCGACGTCGTCGACGCGCTTGCGGATGCAGTCGGCGCCGAGAACTACGCGCTGCCGTGCGACAGCCCGGGCCCGGACCTCACGTTCCGGCTGGGTGATGGCTTCCAAGTCACATTGACGAAGAAAGACTACGCGATCCCGCAGGGCCAAGGGTGGTGTATGTTCGCGATGATACCTGTTGCTGTCCCACAGTTGATGCTGGGCCTGCCGTTCCTGCGCCACGTCTACACGGTTCTTGACTTTGGCGCGTCCGAGCGTGAGCAGCGCATCGGCTTTGCGCTCATCAAACCCTAGGCGAGGCGAGGACCGGCTCTGGAGAGGATAAAGCACAGTTATACGCTGGCATAACTATCGCACTTTCGCGCCAATGAGAACCTCGTTGGTGCCACCAACGAGGTCACACCACCAACTTGGTCGCGTGTAGCTGGTTTCTCAGTTTTCCCCACCGCAGGTTCAAGTTGGTAGGAATGATTGTGATTATGAAGGGCGGATAAAAGAGTTCTCGTACTACTGTACGACTCGCAGTCTGCGAGTCGTAGGCACCCAGTGTATAATATCGGATCCAAAGATATGAACTTTCTGTTTCACATACCGTACTACGAATCAGGGGAACCGCTAATACGGTACAATAAATCGAATCCATCGAAAACGGTCCAAGGATCACGATTCGACGCCGCAATCATTGTGGTTCCGTATCACTGGACAGAGGAGGAAGAGGAGGAGGAAGGACCTGGGCGGGAACCTTGACCCAGTCTCCAGTTGGGACCGGGACTCGCTGGCCGCGGCTGGTTCGAGACTCGCGGACTTCCCCATTTGCACCAAAAAGGCAAAGCACCACCCTAAGGATTCGACAGAGAGAACATGCTCGGCGTCGCAACCCTCACAGTGCTGGCAGTGGTCATGGTCACCGGACAGTTGGACGGCGTGTACGCCGCGGTGTGGCACGTCCCCCTCCAGCGCCCCACAAGCGCTCCTATGTCGCTCGAGACTGTCCTCGATGCCCATCGCCGACGAGTGGACGCCAACAAGAAACCAAGCGTCTGGACGCCGAGCTTCCGCGTGGATGACCTGGCTGCTGGCGACCACAGATATAGCCAGCGTGACGTCGTGCCCGTGGACTTTCGAGACATTCGCACGAACCTGTTCGCGGCGAAGATCGTGATCGGCACGCCGCCGCAGCTCGTGTCCTTGATACTGGACATGGGCAGCTCCGAGATCATGATGTTCAACCACGCGGTCGGCCACCACTTGTACTACGACCACGCCAAGTCCTCCACGTACCAGGCCAACGGCACGCAAGTAAAGCTGGCGGAAGGCCTACCGTACGAGCTGGACGGGTTTGTCTCGAGAGACCACGTGGCGCTCAGCAGCGCGGATGGCTCGAGCCGCCTTGTGGTTCGTGATCAACCCCTGATGGAGATGACTGGCCCCAATCAGATGCTCAGCCTCTTTCCCCCGAAGATGGACGGGTCCATTGGGATCGGACCTGGCCGCGCGAACTCGACTGGCGCGCCATCAATCGCACGAGCGATGGTTGACCAGCAGCTTCTCGATCGTCCGGAAGTGGGTCTCAGCTTTGGAGAAGTCGTCGCCCACGCCGTCTTTGGTGGCGTGGACGCTGCGTACAGCCACGAATCCTTCCACTACTTTGCCCAGCCCCCGCACACTGACCATTGGTCAGTCCCAGTACGTGCGATCGTGGTCGAAGGCAAACGAGTGGTCAGTGATATCGGTGCCGCTCTGATCTCCAATGTGGACATCGTGTTCGGCCCAGCGGACCAAGTCGATGCGCTCGCGGACGCAGTCGGCGCTGAGAATTACGCGATTCCCTGTGACGGCCCTGGTCCGGACATCACGGTCCAGCTGGGCGATGGCTTCCAAGTCACGTTGACGAAGAAAGACTACGCGGTCCCGCAGGGCCAAGGGTGGTGCATGTTCGGGATCATCCCTGTGCCGAGTGACCAGTGGCTTTTGGGCCTGCCTTTCCTTCGCAAAGTGTACACGGTGCTGGACTTTGGTGCGTCCGAGCGTGACCAGCGCATCGGCTTTGCTCCCATGATGCCGTAGGCCCATCTGGACAATGAGCATCAATGCGGAGCGTTGACGCTTTCCAAAATATCCATGCATGTTAGGAAACAATTTCGAAAGAACGTGACCTCACATCTCAAGCGATCTGCGTTTGATGCGCCCTTAGGCTTCGTTCTCAACCACCGTGTTTTTGAGCGCGGCAAATCCGATACGCTGTGCGCCTTCATAGTTGCCAAAGTCCAGCACCGTGTACACGTGGCGAAGCAGCCCGAGCCCAAACACCCACGGCTGGCCTTTTGTCGGTGGCTCGATCGGGCCAAACTTGTACCCACTGAACGCGAAAAAGCACGTACCGTCTTCGCTCGGTGGGCGCGTGTACTGCTTCTTGGTCAGCGTGATGACGCCGCGTCCGTCGGCGTCTCCGAGGTGGAGTTGCAGATCCGGACCATCGTCGCCCTCACAGGGCAGGTGATTCATACTGTCGGTACCAACTGCGTCAGCGAGCTTGTCAATCTCGTCGTCCGGGCCGACGATGCCATCGAAATAGTCGAGCACGAGCGCGCGGCCGCCGCCATCAAGCACGCGGGATCCGTTCACGTGGATTCCGGCCAGCGGTACGCTCCAGAAGGAAGCCGTTTCTGTCTGCGACGCGTCCTGCGCAAAGTACACGGCGTCGGTGTCGTCGCAGTACGCAGCGTCCACACCGCCAAACGTGGCATGCATGGCCGCGTTGTCGAAGCGGATACCGACAACGGGCTTCTCCAACAGCGCTTGGGAGACCATGGAGCGAACGATCGACGGCGCGCCGGTCGAGGTGGCGCGGCGCGGGCCAAAGCCGATCGCGCCGCCCACTTTGGGTGGCAGGTCGCCAATGAGCTCGTCGGGACCGTCGACTTCCATGAACAGTTGGTCTTCCACTACAATGCGGTCAGTGTCACCGCTGATGCCACGAGTTCCTTCGAGCGTGACAAGGTCGCGGGACGTGAATCCCGTGAGCGCGTCGTTTGGGTCCACTACGAGCTCGACGCGCGTGCCGTTGGCGTGGTACGTAGACGACTTAGAGTGATCGTAAAACGCGCGCGGCTCGACCTTGTGATTGAGCACGACGAGGTCGGACAACGCCAAGCTCGCGAGGAGCACCACGGGCTTGGGCGGCGTGCCCACGGAGACTGTTCCGGCAAAGTGGCCCTCTTGGAACTCGCGAAAGGCCATGGACATCGGCGGCTTGGGCGGCGCCGCGGGCCCGACGACATACGGCGAAGCGTCCCACACAGTCGCGTGGTGCGTCGCGGCGCACACAGTGGACGCTGCGAGCGCCGCTGCGAGGACCGAGGCGCAGAGCATTGCTGGTGGTGGATAGAAGAGGTGTCTGAGTGCGGAGTCGGATAACAAACTGAGAAGGCCGCATTGATGCCCCGCGGCGCCATCAAAGAGCTGAAGGCTTCCATTCCCGTCCGTGGAGATGGCGTCGTCGCACGACGAGAATGGTGGTTTTGCGGTCTCATTCCTGCACAAGCGCAAGTGGGTTGTGGGTCATGAAAAGTTGGAGATACACGGTAGGTTCCACAGTGAAGCGCGACCGTACCCATCTCATTCGTTGGTGAGTGTTTCGATCGAGTCGGCAGGGATGCACAGAGTAGAGGCCACTGCACGGCAGTGCCGTGCAGTGGCGTAGCCAAAACCATCCCCATCCTCAGCAGAGGGACCGCGCGTGTTGGCCGTATTTGGTTACGCTTGCTCGGCGCGAAACCAATCCGCTCGCGGCCATCGGCGTCGCCACAGTCGAGCACCGTGTCCACGCTTCGGAGGAACGGCAGTCCCAGCACCCAGCTCTTGCCTTCAAAGCCTCGGAACCTGAACTGGCAGATGCCGGGTTGCATTTCCTGCGCGTACTCGTTCTTGGTCAGTCTGATTCAGACTGACCAATGGCCTTCGCACGGCACGACATGCACCTCGGCGCCGACGGCCTCGGCAAGCGTCGGCCGGGCCGGCGACAAACGGCAGGAAATCCCACAGCACACCACCCGTCAAGCGTTCTGCGACAGGCTTGTCGTCCATAAAAACGGCGCGCACCAGTACGCTCTAGCGACCGGCGCGTTGGTCTCCTTGGCAGTGGAGGTCGCTGCGCAGTTGGTCCCCGCGGAGCATCGCTCTGGTCACTCGGAGCGTGCAGTGTCTGTGTGGGGGTGGAGGGCGAATGGCCTAATGACTCATTGGTGATGAGACCGTTTCCGTACGGACTCATCATACGTTGAAGTAGGATATCGGAAGGTGACGGGGGACGTTGCCGTCATTCTGACCAGGAGGAAGACTGCCCACAAGAGTGTTGGGCGTAGTATTAAATGGGGGCCAGTCGCTGGCTGACACAACGGCCCTGCGCCGCCTGCCGATCTCGATAAGCTCTATGGATTCCATGTGGCGCGCATTCACGTTTTGTACAGACCCACACACCCAAGGACCAGGTAAGCTTTCGCTCATGGTCCAAAATTCCCCACGTTCAAATACTGTAGATCCATCCTGATCCACTGGAGATTGGATCGACGATCGCTGTCGCCGCTGATTTTACGGTGTATTCACACAGCTGGGGCATCCCTCCCGACTTGTGCAGGTCGGAGACATCGCTTCACGGCTTGATGTCAGCAAAACCGGACCGTCGCATGGCAGCGCGTGGTTCTTGGAGCCGACCGCGTCTGCGAGCGCATGGACCCAGGTCCGCTGGACCGAAGATGGCGTGGACATTCGTGATCCAAGCGACACCGATGTCACCGACCACTAGATTACTTTCCACCACGATCGCGCGTACTGACGCGACCCAATCTCCCTGCATGCTACTGGGCAAAACAGGGGAAATCGTCGTGGTAGGATGATGCATCTATGCCGCCAAAGAATGCGTGGGCGATGACGTCTCCAAAGCTGAGACCCACTTCCAGAGACGGCCGAGAAGCTGGTGGTGGACTATCGCTCGTGCGGTCGACGGTGCGTCGGTCGGATTGGCGCAACCAGATCCGATCCCTATAAACCCGTCGACAGATCTTCGGGGGTAATGCGACGGAGCACCAGATCGCGGATCTGGGCCCGTCAGCTCTACAAAGAACATCGCAAACCTCGATGCGGTTCGTGCTACGGTTTCGCGCTGTCAATCGTCACGTGATCGCGTGACACGAAGCCGTCCAGCGCCCTACCTTTGCTTGCGTGCCGTTGGCTTGGAACATCGATGACTTGGCGTGGTCGTAGTACTAATGATCGCCGACGGCGAGTTGTATTCTACGAGATCGGATGACGACATGGCAAGTAACAGCGAGACGGGCTGCGGCGGCGTGCCGACGAAGAACGTCGCGACATGCACGCCCTTGCCAGCGTAGTGGAAATCCACGGGGACGGACGATGCTGATTTATCCCACCCCTGTTGCCACCCAAGTCGGCCATGCGGAAGCGTGGCGTCCAGACTCATCTGCCAATCGCCGGTGAGCATCGACGACGACGGTCGCGAACGGTGTCGTAGCCCTCGTGTGGTGCTGCAGAGGCACATACGACAAACGCAACCAAGGCTTCAACACGGAGCATGGTCTCTCTTCCGTGGGCTTTTCGGCTCGCGTCGCAAAAGGAGAACTCTAGTGTTTACTGCGACCTGTAGTGTCGGTGGATGCAGCAGTCTTGGGCGGAGTTCAGCGAGGAGGACAGGGCGCCGAACCTCCACGATCCTCCTCCTCCCGCCACACAGTGTTGCTACATGTAGTCATGCCGGTACGTATTATTGTATTGTTGAGCGGCTTCGAAACGGCGTGTTTCTCACGACGCTTGACCAACATTCGTACGCCTGATTCGGATCGACACATATAGTCGCGTCTGTGTTCGTCCTTCGTAGAGCCCGGGAATCTCCACGCCAAAATCCATCAGGCGAACTAGAAGGCGATTGCATTTTGAATTGATATTCAGACCTTGCTTCCGTCCCCCTGCCTCTCCGTGTCAGCAAAGAATGTTGTGCGCTGGTCTACCCATCGATCGCAGTCCCTCGTCTCAATGGCGCTTGACCTTGGCATACCCGATGCGCCCGTGGCCCTCGGCCTCGCCATACTCGAGCACCGTGTACACGCTGCGCAGAAACGGCAGCCCGAGCATCCACTGGTCGACACCAACCGTCACGAACATGAACTTGCACACGCCCGGCTGCACTTGAAGGACATAGTCCTGCTTTGCCACTGCGACTTCCATATCAGGGCCCAAGTGGAGAACAATGTCAGGACCTGGGCCATCACACGGTAGCTCATCGTTCTTCACGCCGACAGCCTTGGCGAGTGCCTCGATGGCGTCCTTTGGGCCAACGACAAACGGCCAGTAGGTCAGCATCACGTTCCCGGCGTCGCCGACAAGCGGCTTGCCGTCCACCGAGACACCTCGGATCGGCGCCGACCACAGCTGAGAGTCAAGATCGAAGTAGTGGACGTCGCTCCGGTCGTACGCTCCGTCGATCCCGCCGAACAGCACGTGGGCGTCGTGCATGCCAAAGCTGACGCCCACTTCCGGACGGTCGAGAAGGCCCTGAAAAAACATCGCGCGCGCAAGCGACGGGGCGCCCGTCGTGACCGATCGTCCCAAGCCGAGGCCGATGGACCCACCAAAGTGGGGCCCCAGCAACTGGAAAGTCTTGTCGGGACCCTCGATTTCGACCAGCAAGTGGTCACGAACGTCGATGCGCTCGCTCGCGTGTGGGTCGCCAACAGACACGTGGTCTTTCGACATGAAGCCGTCCAGTTCGAACGGCGTGCCCGGATCCAAACGCACGCGCGTGCCGTTGGGCTGGTACGTGGACGACTTGGTGTGGTCGTAGAACGTGCGGCGGCCGATCGCGTGGTTCAACACCAAGGAATCGGTGCCCTGGATGTCGAGCATCACCGACACGGGCTGCGGCGGCGTGCCATAGTAGAGCGTCGCGGAAAAGCTCTCGTCAAGGGAAACGTTGAGTGGCACCGGCGGGTGGTTGAGGTGCGCGTCGTGCCGCGGGAACGCCGGACGCCACACGGACGCGCGCTTCTCCCGCGCGACCATCGCGACGCCGTGCTGCGCGGCAAGCAGCGAACCACTGCGAGTGCTGGACGAAACATGGCGCTCGAGCGGCACACGCCACGCCGCGGCTTCGACGGTCGACTGGTCACGCGAGAAAGCGGCCAGCGCGAGCGCGGCGAGCACGACACCGCGGAGCATCGTTGTTGTTTGCTGGTAGTGGCGTGGTGGTGAGGTCGTGACTAGACAAGTGAGGTCGCATGGAAATGCGGATAGTACATGCACGACCCGTGATGGATTGTGGGTGAGGAAATCTTCGATGAGCTTCGGACCCTCAAAGGCGATGATTCGTTCGAACTTCAGAGTGGACCATCGCCCACGGTTCTCTCAGCTATACTATACAGTGCTGTTCATAACTATATCCAATAACTGAATCTCGACTTCCATGGGGAGTTTGGGGACGCTGTTTAGATATGAGGTGGGAAACAGTGTGGGGAGTCGATTCCCGCTGTCAGATTGGTCGAAAACAGACATCCAAACGAGGAAATCAAAAATTGTCAAAAGTGGGTGCAAGAAAACGTGTTCATAATTATA
>JAADXJ010000212.1:0-33293 GCA_023337735.1 Pythium biforme
GGACAGGTCCTCGCCTGCTTCCAGACTATTTGGAGCTGGCGCCACGGGGACGTCGACGATGACCAGCCGTGGGATTTTGCGACTGCGCAGTCGGCGCTACGAGGACGCTTGCTTGCCTCCCTTCGCTCCATCTCCGGGCGCACCCCCGCGGCAGATCGAGGTCTGCGGCACCTGCTCGTGCTGGGTCGCCACTTGGTCAACACGAAGGCCCCGCCGCCTGCCGAGCCACACCGCCCGAGCGCCGAATAAGTGCTCTCCTTCGACAGCGGCTCGCGAGGACACCCTGGCCCCGGCGGCACAGGCGCCGTCGTCCTCTGTACGGACCCGCACCATGCCGACGTCAGCGTCGTCTGGAGTGCGGCAATGAGTCTGGCCGCACCGACTACGACCAACAACCAAGCAGAGTATCTGGGACTTGCCACGGGACTCGCAGCGGCAGCTCGCAACGCATGGCAGCCCCTCGCGGTCGTCGGTGATAGCAAGCTCATTATCGCGCAGCTCAGCCATCGCCGTTCCCCCATGAACGAGACCCTGGGAGTTTTCTACCGTGAAGCTCGCAGCCTTCCGGACCGGCTTGGCGTCGAGGATTGGCGCCACCAACGGCGGCTGTAAAGGAAGCCCTAGAACTCTGTACATCCCACGGACATCCTGTGCGGGAGAGAAAAGAGTCGGGAGTTGGCTGCTGTCTCGCTTCTGCTTGACCCTCGCCTCTCCACGTCAGGCCCTCGATGGTCGAACAGTCCAAAGGTGCCCAGCAGAGGCAAGGAAGGGCTCACGAGAGACAGGACCATCGGCCACTCGAGGTATATGAGTCAACCTCAAGCTTTGGTCCACAGTCACTTCCTTTGGATCCATCGGGAATCCAGACCTCTCTCTCTCTCTCTCTTACCGCACTCCTCTACGCTGCGGGCAGATGCTGTGGTCCATCGGGTGCTCTGTGTCCATCTACCAAACACCCCGACCCTTTTGCTGGCAGCACCATGAGAGACTCGACGTTTCTTTGCAGACGTCTATCTCTATCTTTCACAATCTCTACGTGAGCATTTGGCGCCAGCATCTGCGTGCCACAATGGAGGAAGAAACCGTAGACAAGACCAAGTGGGAATTCGACTCCATGGAAACCGACACGGATCCAGCACGAGCCGTCAGGTGCCTCCGAGGGAGCTTTTGACATGAGAGAGAGGGGAAGAAACATCGAGTGCTTTCGGAAATAGTCTGGCGACTTGAAGCGGCAAGGCTATGACAAGACGAGTGTTCTATTTTTCTCCTCAAGGTTTCGAATTTTAGCATTATCCAGCGGTCCGTGATTTCTTAGAGCAACATTTAGCCCGAACTGACTGCCCAAAAAGGAAGTCTTTCGGTTACGGTCGTGATCGACCGTAACTGTGTGCCGTTTTTCCTGATCCGTGCTCTCCACCAATCAGCGTGCGCTATATCCAAATGTCGTTTCTGCCCCACACGGTGACATCCCTACCCCTTGTCCGGTTTGGCCCCGGGTGTCTACAAACCTCGGATATGAGGTTTTGGTACCCACCCAATTCGGCCTTTGTGTGTGTTTGTGACGTCTTTCCCTTCATTCCATTTGTCGCGCTCCTACAAAGACGTACCTCCCGCGACGGTGATCAATTTGCCCGCTCTTCACGGTCCATTTCCCCGCCACCCAGCGCCCACCCAGCGCTATACGAACCCCCACGATACGCACGAGATCAAGAAGCGCCGAACCATGTACGACGAAGAGTCTATCGACGTTTCTATCACGGCCAGCAAGGAGACCGAACTGGGCGCCGACGCCAAGAAGCACAAGTTCACGATGTACACGGTCGTCGTGCGCAACCACGCCGTGCACAGCAAAGTGATCGTCAAGCGCCGGTACTCGGACTTTTTCAAGCTGCGCAAGGAGCTCATCGAGTTTGTGAGCTGGGGCCACTGCCACTTTTGCGAGCTCTACGAGCCGCTCATTGCCGACTACCACTTCCCGCGGCGCCGCTTGCTGCGCTCGAGCCAACAGGCCGTCGTGAAGGAGCGCATGGACAGTCTGGCGTTGTTCCTGCGCCACTTGCTGCGCTGCATCTGCTTCAAGCGCTTCACCGATTGTGAGCACGCGCGCGCCAACATCGAGAACGCCGTGCTCAAGACTTTTTTGCAGATCAATTTCGAGCAGCTCTTCCCGTCCAACGTCAAGCCCCACATCCTCCAGGCCATGGAGGACAAGCGCCACCAGCAGGAGATCAAGGTCGCCGGCCTTCGGGCCAAGACGTTGCCCACGTACGCCGAGACACCTCGCAAGAAGTCGACGCGCGCGCCGGTCGTGGACGCCGACACCTGCCAGCGGTGCCTCCAGAAGTGGACCCACTGCTACTGCAACGGCGACGACGACGGACTGTATCCGCAGCACCAGTATCACGAGCGCAGCCGCGCGAGCGAGGCCAGCGACGCGAGCCACTGTAGTCGCTGCGAGCACCAGTGGGACAGCTGCTTCTGCTGCCAGCAAGTCTCGCCCGCGGCGTCGTCGGCGTGCACGGAATATTAAGCCTCTCGATGTTGGGTCCCCCGAACGTTCCTCTCCCCTCACGGTCCCAGATCGAATGGGCACCACAACGCGATGGGGGAAGAGGATGTGGCGCCTGGGGACTATTCTAGATGTGGTCCTTCGATGTCCAATGACGTATATGTGCGTACCAAGTCTTGTGAAAACTCGTATCTAACTTTCTATATCGCCATCCTCATCATCTCCTCCACTGCATCTTCTTATCATGCTGTTCATTCTCGATCGGCCATTTTTGTGACATCACGGCTGTCATACAAATGGGGATTCGCGTTTTGATTGGGTGATATCTTGTTTGGAGCCCTTGGTGACTGGAGCTCAACCGGAATCGTGGCACAAAGATGGCTGGAAGACGCAGCGTCGCGCGATGGCGCGACTGGCGCGAGTGGCAGGACGTCCACGCTGGGCTCTTCGCAGACGACATCTACGCACAGCAGCGCGCGGTCTCGCGGGTCGCAGCCTGGCGCAGCCGCGGCGAAGTGCCGGTGTCGGTGAACGCGACGGCGCATCTAGTCGAAATCGCGCTCCACGAGCGCATGGCCGACCACCAACACCACGCGGTCGGCGTGAGCGCACGGTCCCACATGGAGCTCTCGCTCGCGTATGCGACGGCGATCGTGCGCTGCGTGAATGGGCTTGTGGACGGTTCCCAGAAGGGCGCGTACGCGATGGCCGTGAGCGCGCTCGCGCAGCGCATCGGCATCCCGCTCTGGATCGTCGACCTGCGCCACGAGTCGACCCACAACCAGCTGCCGTCGCTACCGATGCTGCGCTTTGCCGCGCATCACTTGCTCGCGTGGCTGCGGTCAAACTACTGGTATAAGCAAGAAGAAGTCATTCGCGACCAAGTCCGACAGACTGGCGAGGCTCTGCTGCCGCGGCTACCGCTTGTGAGCAAGAGTAGTGGTGCCGAAGACAGCGACGCGGTGCTTACGCCAATTAAGGACGCACTGGACACAGAGAAGCTTCGAGACAATGTGGTGCCGCTGCTTGTGGATGGCTTTCAGTGCGGCGAGCATCCATTTCCGACGGGGGCACTGTTTCTGGCGGAGTACCTTCCCGCTGTCGACTCAGGGGCGACTCTCTCGGAGACGGAGGCTTTGGCCAAGTACCCGAAGAGCGAGCTCACGTCGTTGGTGTTGGAGCTACAGACGCCATGGAGTGGTCTCGGCGCAAGTCTGTTGGCCGCGCTTTGCCAGAAGGTTGTGTCTGCCGCGCAAGTACCCGAACAGGACGCCAACGCCGCTGAGCTGGAAGTGAGCTTTTTCTGGATCAAGCTGCTGCTCAGCAACGAGTGGCGCGAGCGGATCAAGTACGCGGAAGAGCCGATCGACGAGATTTACCGCAGCGGTGCCAGCATGCTCGCGCTCTCGGCCGAGCGTGCGGCACGCGCTCTGGTTCAACATCCCACACTGTTGGAACGCCTGCGCGTGTTGCTGCGAGCTTGCAAGGGCGTGCGAACACACAGTATCGTGGGCAACGACGCCGCCGTGCGCAAGCAGCTCGATGCATCATCGAAGCGTCCGCAGTGGACCGAGCTCAGCGAGTGGAACCCGTCGCCGCTTGGGCTGCTCAACGGGTTCGTGAAACACGGCTCGCCGAATGCCATGGAGTTCCCTCTCGAGATCGACCAGGAGGCGTCGCTGGTGTACACGACGCCACGGATTGATATCGACGGCGATGATGACGATGCGATCAATAGCCTCATGGATTCGCTCGACGCCGAGTATGATGCTAGCCTCCGCAAGATGCTCGCTGTCCAGCAAAGCGTCTCCGACCACGTCGTGCTGACAAGCCACCACAGCGCCAACCGAAAGGTGCTGCCGCAGCAAGAAGTCGAGCGGATACAAAACGAGATTGAAATCTGGTAGCGAGTGCGCAATGACCCTCCCGGTCGTTTACGAGGACATAATATGGGGTTTTATGTGTGGCTGTATTGTGGGGTTTGTATGTTTTTCGTTTTGTCTTGTGTACTTCCCTGCGACTAGTGTAGCGAGCGGCAGCGTCCGTGTGGGCCATTTACTGTCGGTTTCTTTCGGTGCGGGAGCAAATCACGGTCCATGCCGGGTTTCACAACGTCGCCACCAGAGCACAACGCGACATGACTACAGGATGAACTTGGAGAGATCCGTGGTCTTGAGCAGGTTGCCCACGCGCTCCGCCACGTACTCCTTCGTGACCGTGAGGGTCGAGCCGGGCGCCATCTCCGACGAATCAAAGCTGATCTCTTCCACGACCTTCTCCAAAATTGTGTGCAATCGCCGCGCGCCAATGTTCTCGACCGTCTTGTTCACGACCGACGCCACGCGCGCGACCTCGCGGATTGCGTCGTCCGTGAATTCGAGGTGCACGTCCTCCGTCTTGATCAGCTCGATCTGCTGCTTGATCAGGTTCGTGACCGGTTCCGTGAGGATGCGGTACATGTCGTCCTCGGTCAGGCCCTTGAGTTCGACGCGGATGGGCAGACGACCTTGCAGCTCTGCGAGCAAATCCGAGGGCTTGGCCGAGTGGAACGCGCCCGAGCCGATGAACAGGATGTGGTCCGTGTTCACGTTGCCGTGCTTGGTCGAGATCACCGAGCCTTCGATAAGCGGCAGCAAGTCGCGCTGCACACCTTCGCTGCTCGGGTCGGCCTGGCGGCGGAAGTCGCCGTTCGAGCAGATCTTGTCGATCTCGTCGATGAACACGATGCCGTTCTCCTCGGTCTCGCTGATGGCCTCGCGCACGACGTCCGACATGTCGATCGCCTTCTCCATCTCCATCTCCTCGAAGATCGCGCGCGACTCGGCGACCGTCATGACCTTGCGCTCCGACTTCTTCTCGCCGTATGCCTTGCTAAAGATCTCGCCAATGGGCATCGACTTTTCGCCGGCGACAAACGAGATCGGCGAGTTGCCCATGTTGCGCGACGCCGGCACGTCGATCGTGATCGTCCGGTCCTCCATCTCGCCGAGGCGCAGCAGCCGCTGAAACGACGCACGCGAGCGCTCGGTCACGTTTGCGCCCGTGAGCGCGTCGAGGATGCGGTTCTCCACGAGGTGTTGCACTTCCTTGCGCACACGCTCCTTGCGCTGCTTCTTGACCATGTTGATCGCGTTCTCCACGAGGTCGCGGATGATCTGGTCCACGTCGCGGCCGTGGAAGCCGACTTCTGTGAACTTGGTCGCTTCGACCTTGACGAACGGCGCTTCGCAGAGCTTCGCGAGCCGGCGCGCGATCTCGGTCTTGCCGCAGCCCGTCGGGCCAATCATGAGAATGTTCTTCGGGCTTACTTCCTGACGAAGGTCCTCCGGGATTTTGAGGCGGCGCCAGCGGTTGCGCAGCGCGATCGCGACCGCGCGCTTGGCGTCGGGTTGGCCCACAATGTATTTGTTCAGCTGCTCGACGACTTCCTTCGGCTTGAGCTTGCGGCCCATCTCGTCCTCTTCGTGCGCTTCTTCCTGGTTCAGCGAGGCCTCCTCGGGCGTCGGCATGCCCGGCGACGGCACGTCCTCGTCTGACGCGGCAACGTCCGCCGCCGTGCTGAAGCCCATGCCGCGCGACGGGAACGACGACGCCATCATCACAGGCAGCTGGGCGAGCGTCGCCTTCGACGCGTTCGCCGAGCGCTTCACGGCCGCACGCACAGACGAGGCGCCCGTGGTCTGGCGCGTGGAGGTCGACGCGAGGCGCAGCAGCGCGCGCGGGTGCACAGCGCGACGCATCTTTCCGATTTCTTTGCTCTTCTCTTCCTGTCCCCACACAAGTCTCCCCTGTTTGGAGCTTCTCAAGTGATCCAGTCACGGACGAACCTGCAGGGGGCCCATTTTCCAGTGTGGGCCACACCATGGATACGTATTTTGACCAATCAAATAGCTAGTGAATGACGCAATCGACTCGGACCAGGTCTGGTTCAACGCCTTCAGCCAATCATATGACTTTATTCCGACGACAACCAATCATACGGAGGAAATTTATGGCCAATGGAATAAGATTATGTAGAGCGCTCTGATAAGGCTGCCTGCAGTGGGATGTCAAATCGGAATGCTGGTCGATAGGGAGGACCTTCACTCAGCGTTGGTGTCCACAGAAGGGATCTCGCGGCGGACGGCCAGGCACAAGAAGAACGGAACACGCTGGGTCAATCATGCCGCCCAAGACCAACAAGCAGCGCGAGAAGCTGGAGCAGAGCCAAGCGTCTTCACGCGCCAAGGCCCACGAGTCGCTCGGTGGCGCCGGACCAAGCGGCTTTGTGGGCTTCTCCAGCTTCGCCAAGCCGGCGGCTTCCGACGCCGCGCCGGCGAATCCCTTCGCGGCCTTTTCGGGTGGCGCCGGCGCCAGTGCGGGCGCGTCGTACGGTGGAGACGACTTCACTAGTGGCGCGGGCGCGGGCGGCGGCTCCGCGTCGGCGATCTACGACGGCTCGGACCACGAAATCGCGATGGCGCTCAAGATGCTGGGCAAGAAGGGCACCGTGACCAAGATCAAGGCGCTCAACGGGTTTCTGACCGACATCTTGCCGCACAAGAAGCCGCTCGAGTTGCGCGGCATGGTCGGCCACTTTGTGCAGCTCTACACGTTCGAAGTGCGTGACCAGAAGGACCGGAAAGTGCGCCACTTGCTCAACGAAGTGCTGCTCGCGCTCGCGACCAAGCTCAAGCCCAAGGCGTTTGCGCCGCACTTGCGACGTCTGCTGCCGTACTGGCTCATGGCAATGCACGACGCCAATGGCGAGGCCGCCGCGGCTGCGACGAAAGCGCTGGAGGCGCTGTTCCCCGGGAACCCGGAGATGCAGGCCGAGATCATCGTGGCCCACGCGAGTGCAGTCCTGGAAGAGTACAGCGCGTTCTTCCAGCACACGCCGGACACGTTTCCTGGTGTCACGCTGGCCGAGAGCGACGAGCGCGAAGAGCGGTACGAGCGCTGCGTGACCGCGGCCGTGCTCAGTGTCGACAAGATCATCAATTTGTTTGTGAGCACGGGCAACGCCGCCAAGCTGAGCGACACGGACCGGGACTTTTCGGTCGCAAGCGTCGTGTCGGCCGACAAGTTTGGCCGCCTAGTGGCTGCCACTTCCAAGAACGTGAATTTCACGCGCGACGGCATCCGCAAGGCGACCTATAAGACGCTCAAGTCGCTGGTGGCACTCGCGTTCCCGATCGTCGCGGCCCGCGAAGAGTACTTTGGCAAGCTCGTGCTCGGCGCACTGAGCGACAAGCACCCAGCGAACCAGCACGATCTCTGGGACATGGTGCTCACGTTCCTCCAGAAGGCCGCGCCGACGCTCTGGCAGAACCAGCGCGAGTCGCAGGCGTTCGCCAAGTTTGTCAAGAGCGCCGTGCAGCCGCGCCTGTTTGCGCAAGTGCGCCACGGATTTTTCGGCTCGGCGCGGTCGTCGTTTCCCGTGCTGCTGCCTTTGCTCGCGATGATTCCTCTGGAATACGTCGTGGACTTCAAGTCGGGTGCGTGCGCGCTGTACAGCGGCGTGATCGAGAGCGCGTGGAAGTTCTTGGGGTCCGCAGAAGGCCGCTTCCACGAGGATATCACGATCCAAGCCGCGTTCGAGTGCCTGCGCGCGTTCGTGGACTATTTCTTGCGGAGCCCGACGAACCGCGCGGCGGCGGCGAAGCTCTTTGAAGTGGAGGATGCTTCAGAGGCATCGATGCCCTCGCAGCAGATCGCCGCGTCGTACATTGGCCAGTTCGAGAAGCCCATGAAGGACTCGCTGCTCGCGGTGTTCACGTCGACCAAGCTGTCGGCGCGCAACGTCAAGACGTACGCGCAGGAGTGGCAGACCATGATGACCAAGCTACGCGGCGCGAGCGACCCGCTCTGCGCCGCCGTCGCAACGCAGTTTGTCGATGCGTCCAACGCGTGGCTCGTAGCCGTGCTCGAGACGCTTCCGTCGACGGCATCCGTGCGTGCGGCCCACGTGAACGCGTTCCTGAAGGTCGTGGCCGATGTGAAGGTGGATGGCGATGACGAGGCGCGTCAGGTCTTTGTCGCGGCGGGCAAGCGCACGTACGAGTCGTGCCTCGCGCAGCTGAGCAACCCGGACCGTGCGACGCTCGCGCTCGAGCTCATGAACGGGCTCTATGACGTCGTGGGCGCCGACGGCCTGGGCCTACTGGACGGGACGCAGACCGTCGAGCAGCACTTTGAGACCCATGTGAGACCGCTTGTTGTCTCCGCCGGTCTGCTCCCAGAGAACCGCTTGCGATCCAACGAGGTCGCCGTGGTGCTGCGTGCAGTGCAGCAGTTTTTCGAACTGATGCAGGACAAGAAGGCCTTTGTGCTCCAGCTTTTCCAGGACTTTGGGGTCCAGTACGGTGATCTCCACAAGGCGGCGCTGGTCGTCGAGACGTGTCTGCGGACGCCATTCACGGCGGCTGGTGCAGCGCAGTGGGTCACGAGCGGAAGCTTCCACGATGTCAAGCCGCAGGAGTCGATGGAAGAGGGTGGCGACCAGCACCCGTTGGTGGCTGTGTGGAAGGGCAAGCTCCTGGACGAGTTTGTGATGATCAGCCTCAAGGGCCGGCTGGACGACGCCGACGCCGACGCGTTCTCGACCGTGCTGCGCTCGTGCCTCGGCGGCGAGGCCGGCATGCCTGTGGTCAGCGCCGACGCCGTGGTGATCTTGAGCCACTTTGTGACGCAGCAGCAAGAGGGCGACGCGGACGTCGTGATGCGCGTGCTGCCGAGCCTCGTGGGACTGTTTGCGCGCCTTGGTGGCGGCGATGTCACATTGCCCAGCGAGCTACGCGCGGCCGAAGAGCAGCTGTACACGTGTCTGTTCCATCTCGCAGCGAAGAGCAGCTTCAAGACCGAAGCCGTGGCGCTGTGGAAGCGCGACGTGCGCACGGCCGTGCTCCAGTGGACCAGCGAGCGTCGAGTCGCGCTCGTCAACGCGCTCGCGGACACGATCAACGGTATTTTCGCGTCCGAGGGCGCCGCGTACTCGTCCAAGATCTGGGCGTCGTACGTGGAGCTGTACGTGGAGCTGGCGTCCACAACGGCGAGTCAGGACGACGACGACGCGTGCTCGCCGTTCGCGTTGATCAACCGGCTGACGATCTTTGATCTGCGTTTCGAAGGCTCGCGCGCGCAGCTCACGACACTGTACGATCGCCTGCTGAGCTGTCTCGCCGAGCTCTGCGACGACGAAGACACGAGCGACGCGACCAAGCGCGTGACCGACTACTTTACCGTGCTGCTCGCGCGTGACCGCGGGCGCGGGCTCAAGCTGCTGCGCCGGCTCGTCGACATTGACGTGTGCCACGGGCTCACGTGGGCGATTCTCCAGGCCGAGTCCATGGCCGCGCTGAGCCGCGACGCGACCGTGGTGCCGCTCGAGTACGTCTCGCTTCGCGCGCTGTACACGAGCCTCGCGGACTATCTGCCCGACGTGATCACTCTCATCAGTGGAAACGAGGAGGCAAGCCCGCGCTACCGGCGCGTGTTGTTCACGAACCAGCACACCGACGCTAGTGAAGCAGACGACGACGTCGAGACCCTTGAAGACCTTAGCGCAGACCAGCA
Organism: Pythium biforme; assembly: GCA_023337735.1. Taxonomy (NCBI): domain Eukaryota; phylum Oomycota; class Peronosporomycetes; order Pythiales; family Pythiaceae; genus Pythium; species Pythium biforme. Next base: position 10,064 of record JAADXJ010000212.1, read on the forward strand.
CGCGCGGCTCGATCGCCTCGTTGTGAACGTGCTCGCGTCGTTCGTGATGCCCGCAGTGTCGATTTTGTACGCACAGCAGTGGCTGGACCAGGCGCGTCCTTCAAAGACATCCGCGGTGTCCATCGGCCGCATCGTGCGGATGCTCTCGGACGCGCCTTGCGAGTCCGAGATCATCGAGAAGATGGTCGCAAAGAGCGTCGCGTCGCTGCAGCAGTGGCCGAGCCCCGCAGGCATCGAGGCGTTGAACGTGGTCACGAGCGCATGGGCGTCATCGGAGCCGGCCGAGACGGCTCTCGCGCCATTTGACGCGGCCGTCCACCACCCGGTGCTGCTCAAGATGTCGAGGGCGTTTGCGATGGCGAGCCAGAGCGCCGTGAGCGAATGGATGGACGCGGCCGCGTACCTGACCGCGGCGCCGTCGGCGTGGAGTGCGTCGGAGACGACGCTCGAGGACTCGAAGAAGCGCTGGTCGCTTGCAGCGCGCGGACTGCTCACGCACGCGCTCGCCGGGAAGCAGGACGTCGCCGCTGTTGCGGCGCTGGGCGTGCACAAACGCACGTTGCCAGCGTCGCTCGATGACGTCGACGACGAGTCCCGTGTGATCGCCGCGTACCCGCTGGATCTCGTGCGGTGCCGCCGTGTGGTCGCTGCGCTCGTGCAGGCCATGGCGGACGTGGACGGCGGCGAGCCGCTGCGCGAGCTCGAAAGCACACACCGTGAGGCGCTGCTCTCCACTTTGCTGTGCGGCGTCGCTGAGGCGCTTTTGCTCAAGTCGCGCTTGGTGGCGACGTACCTCGAGTTGTTCTCGGCGAGCAAGTCGCTCGCGGTCATCGAGCTGGCCGCCGAAATCGACGCGCTGCTGGATGCCGCTACACAGACCCTACCAAAGCTGCTGCCGCTGATGCCCGATACGAACCGCGTGCGTGTGCTGCTGCTCGATGCGTTCGTCCACATCAAGGGGCTCGCGGCGAGCTTCAACCTGGAGAAATCGTCGACGCCGCTCCACGTGCGTGCGCTGTTGTACGCGATCTGTACGTCCACGGGCGTGTTCAAGCCCAGCGCCGGCGCCGACGCGACCGCAGGCATTGACATTAACGCAGACGACGAGGCCGCGACCGAGGCCGCGCTCGCCAAGTCCATCATCCCCGCGGGACTGCGTGCGGCGCTCAAGGCCGCGTTCCAGGCTTCCACCGTCGCCACAGGCAACGCCAAGCACTCGCGGCGCAACCAGCAGCAGCAGCGCCCTGAAGAAGAAGAGACGCTCGTGGCGAGACTGCTCGCGTGGGACCTGTTCATCCAGCTCTTCCCGGAGTCCGGTTCGCGCGACGGCGGCCACCTGGGCATGCGTTCGTCGGCTTTGTGTGCGTACGTGGCCAAGAACGGCCTGCTGTCGATGTACCTCACGCTGTGCGGCGAGCTCTTGTCGCGCGAGACCGGCGCGCAGTCGAGCCTCGCGCGGCTCAAGCTCCAGGACGAGCCGCTGTACGCGCTCGCGAGCCTCGACGAGTCGCTCGGGGAGGCCACGACCGTGAGCCTCGCGGCGCGGTCGTTCTTCCGCACGGTGCTGCGCCTGCCGGCCATGGTGCGCACGTGGTGGAACGACGAGTGCAGTCGCAGCCTTCGCAGCTGGGCCACCAAGTACTTTGAAGAGGTGGGTTGTTTTTCTCCTGGGCGCTTGCTTGGATGGGGGTTTGATGACACTGATCGACTTGTCTGTGTATCTAATATCTGTAGCATATCACGCCGTATGTGCTCGCGTCTGAGCTCGACATCATCCTCAAGGCCTCGTCGACGCACTCGTGGGACGTCGAGTACGTTTCGTGTTTGTATCGCATTCCCCTTTTTGGAAATCTCTATGGACACTGATGCTAATTCTCTGCGCTGTAGTGAAATGACGGTCAAGGGCAGCAAGGTCTCGCGGGAGATCACGACGACGTACGTCAAGGACGAGTGCGCGTTGGAGATGGTGATCCGCGTACCGTCGTCGTACCCGTTGCGGTCGGTCGAGGTCGAGTGCACGCGGCGTATTGGCATTACGGAGGACCGGTGGCGCCGCTGGGTGCTCCAGATCATCAAGGTCACGTCGGCCCAGGACGGCTCGCTGCTCGACGCTGTGTTGCTTTGGAAGCAGAACGTCGACAAGGAGTTTGAGGGCGTCGAGCCCTGCCCGATCTGCTACTCGATCCTCAACCCCAAGACGATGGGGCTGCCCAACCTCTCGTGCAAGACCTGCGCGAACAAGTACCACAACTCGTGCCTCTACAAGTGGTTCAACCAGTCGGGCAAGAACAAGTGCCCGATCTGCCAGCAGCCTTTCACGTAGACAAAGCGCATTCCCACGACCGTTTTGTTTTGCGTCGAGGCAGCTGAGAGGAATCGTCGGAGTAAAAAAAAGAAGCACACAATAGCAAACCAGCCACAAGAAGAGAAAAAAAACTTACTTGTCATTTTCTCTCTGTCTGCTACAGGATTATACAGCCGCAGCCGGGCGTCGCGTCGGCCATGGGCGGCGCATTGATCGCAGGACTCGCGCGGGTCGGTGGGTCCGCTAGGAATGGAAAAGAACAACACAAACAAAACGTCAGTTGGGTTCTTTGTTGCCGACACGCGGAAGTTCGTACTGGAGACGCCTCGTGTGGACGGCGCCTTTGCGGCGGTCGACGCGTCGGCCTGCGGGGGCGGCTTCCGCAGCACCGACACGTTCACGGGCGTCGGGTGCGTCGGGAAACTCGGTACTTTAGACGCCTCAAGCGTCTGCGCGTCCTGCAGCATGCCGCGGCCCATGCAAATGAGCCGAATGCACTTGGCGTCGTCCGCCGGCGCCATGCCTGTCCATGAATACGGTTAGTCCCATGGATGTATCAAAACGGCAGATCCGAGGGAGCGTACCCGCGGGCCAGTTCTGCATGAGCTGCGCCTTGACGTCCGCGACGGACAGCGCCCTGCTGAAGCCCAGCACGACCGAGACGCCGTCCTGGTTCGCGAAGAGGAACTTGAGCGCGAGCTCGGCGTCGGAGCTGCCCGACGGTCGACTCATTCTTTATTTTTCTTTGTTCGAGGGGTATTGGGAACGTAAAGCGGCTGGCGCTGGCGGACGACGTCGAGCGAAATCACGGACGCCCGATGCAGGCGGAAGAAACGCAGCGACCCGGCAGTTGCCAACAACGGGCCACTCTGGCAGACAACGAGACAAGTCACGCGTCGCTCTTCCCACTTCAGCTTGCGGGACAAAGAAAATAGAACCCATTTTTGAGGGGGGTACTGTTTGGGATCGAAATAGAAGCCCCTCTGTGGAACAAATAGGCGCGAACTTAGTGGAAATGGCAGGTAAAAAATCGAAGTTTTTTCCTTCGATAGAAACTCAGGTTTTCGGACCCAAAACAAAAAGAAGAAAAACTCAAAAACAAAAGTCATCTTAGCGAAATAAATTACCCATCCTGCAATCTATTCACGCTTTGACTGTTGCCTTTGCAGTACTTTTTTTCTTTCGTTCCTGTTTCCCATTTTTTTCGCATGTGCTTCGTCCGTTGCTGTGATGTTTTGTTGGGTTTTGTCGGTGGCACGCTTGAACAGACGCAGAGCACGTGGGACTTCCCGTTGCTCTAGGTCTCTTCCACCAGAAAAGATCACCAAGGCCCCCCAACCGCACTCTTCCATCGCCGCCGCGATCCCCGCACAAGCGCACGGCGATGATGACACACCGCGCACTCGACAGCTCGTCGTCTCCTCTTTCCGACGATGCGACTATGTCGCCCGCCCGGAGCAACCAACGCGACCACGACGCCGACAACAAACAGTCCCCCGAGGCGCTCCGCACCGTACTCTTCCCGCAGGGCTTCGTGGCCAAGCCCACGGCGTACGCGCCCTACGGCAAGCAGGACGAGCACCCACTCCACGACGCCCACGTGCAGCTGCAGGCGCGCCTCCAGGCGCTGCGCGACGTGCGCGGCAAGCTGCGCTTTGTCACCTCATCCACCCAAAGCGGCGGCCGCGACGTCCGCGATTTTCGCGGGTTACGCTCGCGTGAGAACAGCGCCAGCACTGATATGGACATCGACATGGCGTCGCCGCGCGGCGAACGACCACACACACCATGCGATTCCATGGCCATCACGACGCGCGTGGCGCTCTCGACGCAGTCGACGACCGACGAGTGGGTTCAGCGCGGCGGCATCGTGGCGCTGGACGGGCTTGAGACGCTCTTTCTCGGTTTTCTCACGACCCACGAGCTCGTCACGGCCGGCGCCGTGTGCCAGAGCTGGTACGCGCTCGCGCGCCGCGACGCGTTCTGGGAACCGCTGCTCCACACGCCCGTGGAAAAGTACCCACTGCGCGCATTCCTGGGCTTCCACGCGACGTCGAGCGTGCCGGCGATCCAAGTGTACATTATCTACCGCAAGGTACGCGCGCAGCTGCAAAAGCTCCACGCCAAGGACGACGAGACGCCGCGGCAGTCGCCCGATGCACTGCGCTTTGAAGAGCTCATTGTGCGCTTTCGACGCGCCGATAACGACAACAACAACAATGAGGACAATCCCAACCAGGACGCAATCGACGACGAGATGGCGAATCTGGCCCATATCCACGCAGACCTGCCGGCGCCGCTTGCGCTGCCGAGAATTGGTGCCGGACGCCGCGCGACAGTGACTACGACGACCACCCCGACCCCGACGCTTCCAAGGACTGCGCAAAACTTGCACTTGCGGTCCGTGCACCTCGTGTACCCGGCCGACGAAGATCTTAGTGCACAGGACGAAAACCAACGCGTTGCGGAGGAAGATCTGGCGCCGGAAGACGCGCGTCCGCCACCTGCACAGGCGCAAACGCAGCAACAGCGCGACCGGAACCCGTTCTTCGCTCCTCACAATGTTGATGTCGATGTCGACAGCGACGACGACGTTGTGGAAGACGTCGAGATGCTCGCGCCGGACGGAGTCGCCGGCAACCACCACTCACCACCCACCCGTAACGCACGCACAGCATCGTCAACGTCCGTTCTGGTAGCCTGTCGACGCGTGCGGCTGCAAACATGGCTCGCGCAGCGACGCTCCGTGTCGCGCGATGTGTTTCGATCGTTTGCGCGGCAGCTCTTGCTGGCATTGGCGACGCTCGAGACGTCTCAGGTCGTGCACAGCGACGTGTGTGTCGGCAACATTCTCGTGCTCGACCGTGGCGCGACCAAGATCGCGTTGCCATACGCGTCACCATCCTCCGCCGAGGACAACCAGAAGACAACAGCGACGGAAGAGACACCGCTTCCGTTGTTCCAATTGTACTGCCGCAACGCGGTCAATATCTGGGCCATGACGAGTTACGCTACGCCCGTACCGTTGACTATTCGTGAACAAGCAGCGAATCCTCCACCGGTGCGAGGACGCCTCTTTGAGGCACAGCACGCACTACGCGTGCGTCAACGCCACCAGCGACTGATGGCGGCCGTGGGCTTCCAGGCAGCTGAGGGCGATGACGACGACCAGGCAATGCTTCGACACTTGTTCGCGCCACGAGCTGTCCCGCCGGTCGCGCAGCAGGAAGAGGTCGCACCGCCTCCAGTGCTCATTGCACCAATTCCGCCGCTAACGCAGGTCCCATCTTCGGCCAACTACACGAGCATGATGCGCTCGTACATCCGCATTCTGCGGGAAGTGTGGACCCACGGGCGCGTCGCGAACACAACCGAGCGCAACCTTCCGTTCTTGTCGCTGATGTACCTGCGCCCCGATGTGGTCAAGTCGGTCAGCATCCGTTCTTTCATCGAATACGCCGAGTACTTGCTCAGCCGCAATGGAGCCACGCCCACGAAGCTTCTGAACCACGTGTTCTTGCGGGACGACCGCGCCGGTTCACCTCGATCGACGAAGCAACGCATCAATGCCACGCCTGCGCATTTCATCGTCGGCAGGTCCGCGTTGAACCCAACAAGCTGTGCAAGTGCCGCCGACTACCGAACGCACGCTATCTCGTGGTACACGCGCTACCTCTCGAGTCGGCAGGGGCTGCATCTGGCTCGCAACGTGGCTGTGATAGGCTCGTTCGGTTCCCTCCAGAGCCAACCATCGACGCTGTTTGGCCCAGCGTTCTTCCTCGACGCGCTCAGTGAGAGCCGACTCCCGCTCCAGCGCTTCCTTAGCGTCGCGGCGCCGCGCACGGCGTCGTCCTCGTGGGTACACATGCTCGCCGTGTCGCAGCGCTTCACGCTCCAAAAGCTCGACCTCTCGCGCGTCGAGCTGCCGCTCTCGATCTTGGTGCGCGAGCTGTACCACTTGCAGCGGCTCTCACACCTACGGCTGCCGCGCGAGATCCTGCGCGACGAGAACATGGAGCAGTTCGTGGCCGCGCTCTGGTGCTCTGGGCTGCTCCCAACGCTCGAGGTCATGGACGACTCGGTCAAGAAGGCACTCGACCGCATGGAGTTTGGCTACGTCACGCAACTCAACATCATGTCGTCGCTGCTGGACCGCAGTAGCAACAGGACGGCGCGGCCCGCGCTCCACCACACGTTCTCGTCGCCGTTCTAGACACGTTTGCGCCACGCTTCCTTTGTATTTATCATCTTGCGCCTGCACATTTTGCCACGCACATAGTAAACCCTTTCCCATTATATTATAATGGGAAAGAATGAAAGCGAAAACAGAAAAAAATGTATCATACCCAACTCCAAGGGCGGTCAAAACCCTAGTGTTTCGCGCGCTTGGTCGTGAAGAGGTCGATCATAGGGATCTCCTCGAGCTCGCGCCGCGAGCACAGGTACTCGCCGAGCACAATCGTCAGCGCCATGGCCGCAGCATGCAGCAGCCACCACTCCCAAGTCTTGGGAAACTCCTAGTAAAAAAAACGACGTTGGGCGACACACAAAAGAAGAAACAAGAACAAAAGAGAACTGAACCCACCGAGTAGAAGCACTGGATAAGCAGGTCCACAAAGTAGAGCGTGACGCCAAAGTCGAGGCACTTCTTGGCGCGCTCGACGAAAAAGCACATGCAGACGGCGCTCACGAACGCGGCGACCGCGAGCGCGAAGCAGTTCTTGATGCCGTCGACGGTCGAGAAGCTCTGCGCGTGGAACGCGAAGAACTGGTCCATTGACGTGTTCGTGCCGTGGCACACGAAGAGCACGAGCCCGCGCGCGACGTAGTGCGAGGTCTACTTGATCGGTAAAAAGAAAAAAATGTGTCGGAATAAAAAAAACAAAAAAAGAAAATACGACACGTGCGCTCAAGCGTATTCTGCGCAGTACCTGCATGCATGCCATCTGCAGCACGATGAGCTTCGGGTCCCAGTTCGTCGAGCCGTAGAACTTGGCCATGGTCTTCGTGCCGCCGCCGGTCTATCGAGGGGTTTTAGTCCTTCCTTTTCTGGCTTTCCCCTTCAAATTGGCGATGACACCGAGTGTCGGCTGGAACTGGTGCGATACGAACCGTCCCATACGGTTCCTAACTCATGGTGTCTGCTGATACAACGTTCTTAACCTATTGGCATCCAAATCAGAACGAGGAGGTCCAATCCGAGCGTATCCAGTATCTCATCGCGATGGCGCCACGGACCACGACGTCTCCGCCTGCGCCTACCGCGGCGCCCACGCGCCCGCGCGTGGGTTTGCTGTATAAACACGACAGTCCTCTGTCCCGCGAGGGCGAGTTCCTCGCCAAGTACATCGGCCTGGCGCTGGCGTCGACCGGCGCGACCAGCAAAGTCGCCGTCGTCGGCGTCGACGTGAACACGTCGTCGTCAACAGAAGACCCACAGGAGACCACGATCATCCGCGCGGACGGCGTCGTGTTCAAGCGGTCGGACATCAAGACGCCGGGCGCCTACGACGAGACACGCGACGTGCGCGCGCTGCGCGACTGCCACGTCTGGGTGCTCTGCCTCGACGCTGCGACCACCATGAACGCGATCGACTACGTCCAGAAGCGGTGTGATACGCTTCCTCGATCCAAGAGCTCTATGGTAGAATACCTAATGTCTTATGTATTGCAGTGTCACGAGCGGTAGCGGTAAGCACAAGAGCAGCGACGCGGCTTCTACGGCGACCCCCCAGCGGCGCATTGTCATTAGTCTCCAGCCGGCGATGCGCCAGCTGCGCGAACTAGAGAACGCGTGCGTGGGATTGACCGTGTGACCCCATTGGGCGGGATCCATGAGCATGATCTTGACAGTTGTGCTATGTGTGCTATAGCTTTCCGAAGGACACGGTGCTCCACGGCGGCGCGTGCTTCCACTTGACCACGAACAAGAACGGCATCCTCTACCCGCTCGCGCACGGCTGCTACTACATCGAACGCCTCACGTACGGTTGCTTTTCGCCAGTCGCTCATTACCAACTGGCCTTTTTCAAGCTGACGGGATGTGTCACACAACACCAGGAGCGACAAGTCGAACGCGCTGTTTGCGCTGGATCTGCTGGAGGCCACGGGGTTCCAGTTGCTGAGCCGCAAGAACATCCAGGCGCTCAAGTGGGGCCACACGATGCTGCGGCTCTTCTACTACTTGAACGCGCTCACCGGCGAGAGCGTCGCTTCGAGTCTCCGCGACCGCGCGATGCGGCTCGTGTACTTGGAGATGCTGCACGAGATGGACAGTCTCTTCACGACGGTCGCCGCGGCGTTCAACGACGGCTCTAGCAGTAAAGAAGCCACGGCGCGCCGCAACTGGGCGCCCGACGCCAGCGCGAGCACGTACCTGTCGATCCACGCGCTCATGGTGCTGCTGCCGCTGCCCAATTTTATCTTCAACAACGTCGTGGCCCGGCTCGTGGACGTCGGGCTCACGGCGTCGCGCACGGGCTTCTCGACGATCGCGCGCGACGTGGACGCGCACCGCGAGACCGAGTTCTGGACCGAGTTCAAGGACGTCTTCGAGCTCGCCAAGCGCCGCAACCTCGAGCTGCCGGCGCTCGCGACGCTGCAGACCACGCTCACGATGCTCACGCAGCAGTCCCAGCAGCACGAGGGTGTGCAGCCCAAGATCTCGGGGAGAGGGCTGCTCTCCCAGATCCCGTCGACGCCCCAGAGCCGCGCCGTGGCCCGCACGTTCTTCGTCAAGATCATCGTGACGATTCTCGCGACACTGCTGCTCGTGCTCTACTTCGTGATGTAGCGACTGACGTAGTACAAGGCGCGTGGTTTTACCCGGTCCCAATCACTCGGCGACGGCCACCGCTTTCTTGGGCGCTTTCTTCTTCTTCTTGTGGGCCGAGGCGGCGCCGCCTGTGGCGTTCTTCTTGACGTGGGGCTGGTGATCCGAAGTTGTGGACGGCTCGTGGTCCGACGTAACCCCCGGCTCGGCGTGCGAATACGTTTCGACAGGAGTTGCGCTTGTGGCGCCCTCGGCCGTTCCTCCCGCTCGCTGGGCGAGCCACTGGCGCTTCTCTTCTTCTTTCGCGGCCTTGCGGGCGTCGTCCTCGAGCTTGCGCTGGCGCGTCTCCTCGGCGTACTTGGTGATCGCGGCCTGGCGCAACGCGATTGGACCGCCGTTGAACACGGTCGTCGTGCCGCCGCCCGCCATGAGGAACACGGCGTACTTGGCCACAGCCGCGATGCGTGTGCCCATCGACAGCGGCGGCAAGTGGCCGTCGTGGAGCCGCATGTAGTGGACCACGCGCTCAATCTGGCTCTTCTTAAACACAACGTCCGCCCAAAAGGCCTCACCCAGCGCGGCCATCTGAATATTCCGCTGGAACTGCACCAGAGGGAAGAACGCGACCTGGAAATGGTCGCTGCCTTCCTGGAGGTCCTCGAAATCCACGAGTCCGTCGGCGCCGGCGCCCTGGGCGTGGTGGCGCATGCCCGGGCTTGTGTGGTCCTTCTCGGCAAGCTTTTTCTGGGCAATGTCGACGTTTTTCTGGAAGAAAAACGCGTTTTTGTTCTTCAAGCCGCCGTAGAACTCGCCGAGCTCCTTCATGTCCATGATGCCCGACTCGTCCTTGTCGAAGAGCGTGAACGCGTAGTGGAGCAGCTCTTTGCGGGAAAGCGCCGCGAACGTCACGATGCACAGCACAAAGTCGTCGAACTTGAGCCGACTCATGTGGGCGTCGAGCCCGACGTACGGGAAAATGCCCATCGTGAGCGGCCGCTTTTCGTCGTGGATCGCGTGGAAGAACTCGTCGATCGTGATCTCGCCCGTGTTGTAGTCATCCTCGCTCGTGAAGAGCCGGTGGAGCTGCGCGACGTGGCGGTACTGCAGCGACAGCGAGCGACAGAGCGTCTCGACCTGCCGGCTCTCGAGCAGAACGCGATAGTACCCCGACGAGTACCCACCCTCTGGGGCCGTAACCGCGACCTGCCGCGCCGAGCCGGAACCCATGCGCGCTAGTTCCGGTACGTTGGCTCCGACTGTGGGTTTCACGGAGACGCGCGTGAGGTCATTCGGCTTTTTCGCGCCAGGTTCGTACTTGGGCTCCTGGGGATTACTGGAGGGCGCCAGTTTCTTCTTCTTCTTTATCTTGGGCTTGGCCGGCGGTTCATCGACGAGCGATGGAGCGTGGGGATCGTCCGGATCCGCCATCCCATACGCACACGACGAGGAAGAATACGGTTGATCGCGCCGTCCGTGGAAGCCGCCGCGCTTACTGGCGTCTTATGCCAGAGGCAGGCACCCACTCGCAAACTTCATCGTGAACAAGCGTAGCTTATGCGGCTATTCTTGGGGCCAGGAATCTGGTCACGGATTTTCAGCGTGCTGCGGGGGTACGTAGTTGGCACATGGGAATCCGGTGACGTTGATAGACAAACGGATTGATCGGGGTCTTGGCCCAGAGCGACTGGCAGATAACGCATCCCGAGTGAGTGACGTGTGCGAGTTGCGTGCTAGTTCCGACCGGGCACTCCAGCAGCTATTTAATAGCCCCATGATCACGTCTATTTGCAGTGGCTGACGAAAGGAAAACACGTCCAGCGCGACGACAAGATCTCCTGACTTCCCTCTACAACAGAGAACAAGTCATCACGCCCAAAGATGGCCAAGATCGATGCCAGTCCGACCTCACTCAAACCAACGACGCTGGACGGTACTTCGAACACGCGCCATCTGAGGCGAAGCACGGTCGCGATCACCTCTGTGGAGACGGACGACCGCGAGCATCCGACAAAGCCGACCCATGCCGCGATCGCTACGAGAAAAGTGAGTTTACCTCCACTGGAGCCTACACGCGTGTCATCGATGAGACCGCCTCGCACACCCGATCGATGGGAAGACCCAGTTGTCGGTTTCCACGACAAGATATCGTCAAACCATGCGGTGGAGAACCCTCCTGTGAACCACACATCCAAGCTCCACAGCGAATCCTGTCACGAAGAATACGGGCGAGCGGGTGGTGTTGGGGACGCGACGTGGCCACTGGATTTCCAAACACCGGCGACCGGCCATGTCTACAGGGAAATGATCGAGACCAAATACGTCGAAGATATCTGCGAGCGACTGCGCATGTCCACTCGGGACGTCTGGAAGCTTCGAAAACAGTTCAACAATGTCGATGTCGACGGCACGTACGTCCGCTTGCGTCCACCTCTCCCCCTCACATGGAGCATACTAACTCAGGTGCTTACGTGTAGAAATACGATCACCATGGCCGAGTTCTTTTTCCAACTCCAGGTCGAGATGCGGACTGAGCCAGACGATCTTACGGCTCGCCGATGTCTCAGCGGACAAGACACGGCTCACGTTTGACGAGTATGTGTGCTGCGTGTGCCAATTCGCTTCGTTCAGCGAGCCCGAGCTGCTGCATTTCGTGTTTTCGCTGTACATGTCCGACAAACAGCGCGGCGTCATGGTCGAGCACGACGTGCTCGCACTCACGCTGGTGCTGATGGCCACACAGACATCGTACAAAGGCAACATCCGACAGGCATCCCAGCGTCTGAGCGTGACTGCCGGCAGGACACGTACGTCCAGCAAGCCCGCGGTCGAAACGACATATTCGCTGGACGACTTCCAGCAGCTCGCGCGCCACAACCCCGTGGCGTTTTATCCATTGCTCAACCTACAGCGCAACGTGCGACGTACGACACTGGGAGAGCGGTACTGGGTCCGAAAAGTGGATGAAAACGAACAGATCCACGCGCTTGTATACTACATGACGCACAATAGCGGTCTGGCGCCGCCGCTGTCGTGGCGAGAACGCGTTTGGGCAGCGGTGTGCTGGCCCAGGGACACCAAGGCCGTGCGGCTACGGCGCCATGCCGAAGAGACACACTTTGCCAGCTGACAGAAGAAAACGAACAAAACGCATCCAGATACACAGACATGTGGCTTGATACAAGGATCCTCCGCTATCACCTCCTCTTCCCTGTCAATCCACATAACAGCGCATCCACAACAGTGCCATGTCTTCCTATTGCACATAAACGAGCCAAAACAATCAGTGTTGTACAAAAATAGGGCGTAGCAAGCGGCACTTGGCGGTGAACACAAAACGTGATCGTCCATGTGAAAGTTCCAATACGCAACGTCGTGGCGACGACCATGTTGAAGCTCGGTTTCTTTTGTTTGTTTGTGTTTCTGTCGTTTTGGTTGATCCTAAACGCGGGCTGGAACGACTTGATCGTCCCACGGCCACTAGGACAGACGCACTGGAGGGCTCCGACTGTTCCACAACCACCACCCGTTCAGGCCTGCGTGATAGCCACGTACCCATCGTGATCAGCGCCCGAGGCGTCACTGATCGCATCGGCCACCACACCGGGAATCAAAGCCGGCAGCGCGACCACCACCGACCCGCGGTCGTAACCGATCGCCACAGCGTCGCGGCCAGGCACCGCCGCCAAAGCCCACGTGCGTCCGAGTCCGTGGGCGAACACGCCAACGCAGCGATAGGTCTCGGTGCTCCAAAGCCGCACAGTGCTGTCTTCGGCACCCGAGACGATCAGTGGCAGCGTCGGGTGCACCAACACGCTGGTGACGTTGCCCGTGTGGCCATTCAGCACTGCGAGCTCGCGCTTGGTCGCAATGTCCCACACGCGCACTGTGTGGTCGTCGGATGCCGAGACGAGCTTGGTGGCCGAGGCATCAAACGCAACCGCGTTCAGTCCACGAGCGTGCGCGGTAATAATCCCCGTTTCACCAATCGTCGTTGTCGCCTCACCTCCACTGTTCTGCTGGTCGAGCGACTCCACTTGCCAGAGGCGCACGTCGTGGTCGAGCGACGCCGTCGCGATCGCACTACCAGCCCTGGAGACCGCGACCGCCATGACGTAGTGGCGGTGGCCCGCGAGTTGGTGCACACACACCCAGTTCTTGGTCCAGTCCCAGGCCTTGACGACATGGTCGTCGCCGCAGGAGAGCAGCAGAGGAAGCGTCGCGTGGACGTCGAGGCCACGCACGAAATCTTCGTGGGCCTCGAACTCGGCGAGCAGCTCGTTCGTGTCAAAGCGGAACACGCGGATCTTGCGGTCGTCGCTTCCCGTGGCGAGCCAGTTCATGCGCGCGATAAACTTGGCTGTGCGTACGGGAGAGGCTGATACGCGGAAGGTCTTGACGACGCCGTTCGTAGCGAGGTCGTGGACGACCACCGTGCCGTCGTAGAGTGCCGAGAGCACCCAGGGCTCGGTCGGGTGGATGTCGATGGCCTTGACGCGCGCCGAGTACTCGACCAACAACGGCGTTTCGCCGAGCTGCGAGGGTGTAAAGACGGCAACCGTAGGGATGGAAGAAGACGAAGACTTGTCGATCGACGGAGCCATGGGGATGGAGGAGGAAGAAGGTGGACGCGGTTTGGGATAGAGCTGTCAAATTGGCAAGTGAGAGAAGTAGGAGCAAGGATCGTGTTTGGTGGACACCAAGGAGAGCACTCGAAACATAGCCTAGGAGCGCATAGCGAGGGAGAGCGAGAGAGACGCGGTGGACACTTATCCCTTGATGGCAGGGTGTATTTCCATTTTCGTTTTTGTTTGTGTTTCGTGGTTGGCTCGGTGGTGGCAAGCAGTGATTGGCTCAGTTGCCTTTGCCATCATTCTGACGGGGAATGTATGCGCACCGTTTAGCAAATCGAAAGGCGTGGTGGTGGTGGCGCCCGCTGATTGGCGGGGTCGTGGACGGGCGCGCGACGTTGATTTACATGGAAGAGGGGTGATACCTCATGGTTATTGTATCCCATGACCTTGGTCTGCGCTTGCTGACCATGGTGACCGGTGGACAAGGTCGGAACCGAACGTGATTTACGTGCCCTGGCGACCAGAAATGTACCCATTCGGGGAACATGCCCCGACCGTCACCACGCGGGTCTCGCACTCGGCCGCGAATGCAAAGACGTGTGTGAGCAGCACAGTCTCCACAATGGGCATGCCAGCTGTGCCCACAACGCTCAGCAGCGCGCACTTGGCTCGCATCGACACTGGCGCTTTCGGGCTGGAGATGAAGCGCTCGCAGTGAGCGTGGAACCGGGATCCGTAGCGCTCTTGCTGCGCGACCGACAGCCCGACGTGGACGACACGAAGAGAGTTGTTGGTCTCGAGCACGCGAAGCACCGCTTCCACGACATCGCTGGAATCGGTTCGCTCATCTTCGTAGTGGTGGAGATCGACAGCAAGTTCACGCAGCTTCTGGGTGATGGCCAGCGTTGGGTCGCAGAGCATCTCAAGGAACCGCACGAACTCGGAGCGATCCACAAACGGTTGTGTCTCAAAGCCAAGTCCTTGCAGGGACATGCGCTGGTATTCAAAGGCCTTGAGGAGCGCGTCCGAGTCGACTGGAGAGACGCCGTGGAGAATCAAACGCTTGAGGTGAGGGCAGTGGTGTAGCATAGCCGACAAGAGATCTATACAGAGACCACTTGGTGGCTCGTGATCCCTCCACATGCGGTGGATGCGGAGCGTCTGGATAGGAATGCCGACGAGACGTAAGAACGAATCAACGGCGCGCTGCTCGTCGTCACTCACGTGCAGAACTGCGATTTCCAGCGAATGGACGGTGTGCTGGTCAAACCGCCACGGCGTCAGCGGCTTGTCAATCGCACTCACGTCCTCACGGCGTTCCACCCAGCAGCGTCCGTAGCCCGGCACGAGGATGTCGAGAAAACGCCACGTTGGGTCATCACGAATCACTCGAAAGTTCTTGTCTTGATCGTCAAAGCGAAGCGCGTGGCTCTGCCAGTCTTCTCGTTCTTCCAAGCGAATCGGACAGCCGCGCGGCACGGTGACCCATCGGTCCGTTGTGGGCGGTGCGCACGAAACGTATTCGTCAAACGCCTCGGGGATGAGCAGTTCCATCCGTGGGGCGGGCTGCGTCTGGAGTAAGTTGTGGAGCCACTCGAGCTCGTGCGCTTGCGTGCCCGTGAAAACCGGAAAGAACAACGTGTGAATCGAGTGACGCGCGTCCTGGCTGAATAATCCGTAGAGAATCCACAGTACATAGCTGCATCGTCCGGCCACGGAATCGCCCGAGCCCAAGTTGGCGATATGGAGCGAGCGCGGGCCTGTGGCGGCTGGGCCCAGGAGGACTGACAGGAACGCTTCCCTCGTCAAGCGATGGTCCAAGCGACTGCAGCGTACGCTCGTCGCACCACGGGAGCCGACAACATCACTTAAAAACTGGCCTGTTCGCAGGCGCGACGGAGGCTCGTCTCTGGGTCGCACCGTGAGCACGACCTCATCCAGCGCGGCATGTGCTGTCACGTAGTGATGCACTTTGTCGATGAACGTGGGCGTCACGCGGCTCCGCCCAGGTCGCACGAGTACGCTCGCCAACACAAACGACGACGACGGCAATGGACTATTAGTGCCGAGTTCGAGCCACCGACGGAACAACTCGGAGGTCTCCTCGCGGCCGTCTCCGTCGAGGATGCGTATGGGGATACGCATGCCGCAGACAGCGGCGAGTACCTCTGGGTCCCGTGCCATCGCGAGGAGGTGGCTCTTGGCGTTAAGAAACGGCTGCGTATGGACGCGATCTGTCGACGGCGCGACCACCAGCGACAACACACTGTCCATGAATTCGATGCTGTCGTCTGGCGCGAATGCAATGTCGTACGCAGGCTGTTGATGGTCGCGAAGGCATCGCCCAATGTTGCTGAAACCGATCTGCCCGAGGATACGGGCCCAGCTGGCCGGGTCTACGACGCGCAAAAGCGCGAGCAGCTCAATGGCTTCTAGGCGGCACCGCCACACGTCGAGCCGGTCTCCGCCGTTGCCGTCGACTGGTCGGTTGGAGAGCGAGACGCAGTGCGTGTACAGACTCGTGGTCTCCTGCTTCTCCTCCCAACAGCGCACTGCGTTGGCCACGAGCGCGCGCACGAACGCGTAGATCTCCTCAATCGTGGTGACGTCCGCCATGGGCGTCGATGGTAGCCGCTACTGATACGAAGACGATGGCGGAGAGTGCGGCACAGTATTTTCCCTCTCCTCAGGTATGAAGAGCTTGGACACTGGTCAAATTCTCAATGGGTGCGAACTTTGATAGAGAAGGGGGCAGGTACGCAATAGTAGATCTCATAGGAGATGGTCGACATTGACTTTTGTCGTCATAATAGGAGACCCCTTAATAAACCTCACTGGAATAAAGTAAGGTATTGCCTAAAATGCACTGACTTAGGCAGCCGTCACAACAAACCCCAGACACCGTCATTCCTGACCATGATCATGGATGGTCTATGCACAAGACAACGAATCTAAACGCGCAGATGGCCTTGCACCATGGTGGGGAACTCGTGCGAGAGAACGTGACGCTCATGGGCCTATTATAGCTATCGGCAGCGGAACGGAAGGGGGCGCCATGAAGTACAGCCATCCTGAAACATACCCCACTTCGGTTCGATCAGGTCGAATACGGTGGAATGTAGCTCTGCTGGTTGGTTGCTCCAAATCGGTGTTCATGAGCGCGCGCCGACTAGAGCGGTCCAAAAACGGATTCGTTCCATCGATCGACCAGTACTTGTGAGCTAATCGTCCACATTGCAAGACATAGTTGTTGCAGTTATTGAACCTGGCAAATGTTGTATCCAGGCATGATGGTATCGTCGTTCATGGCTGCATCACTCCGTTCACCCACCATGGCCACGCAAAGTGCTGGCTGGAATCGTTGCTACGAGCACACGGTCCATCATAGTCGGCGCTGTTTGCGACCTCAGCACACGTGGCGAGTGAACAGAGCAGTCCCACCTGCAAGGTTTTTTGTAGTTCACGAATGTGCGTCACTTACGAAAAGGGGCGAACGGGTGCAGACCAAGGTGAACCAGAGAGGGTTTTCAGGCGAGATTCTGAGGCAATAACGACGATAGCATACACGCACGCTTTTCACGTAGACTGTCTCCTTTGACTTTGTACATCACATAACGCAAACTAATAATCACGATGCGTCCTCACCTGTTCCCAGACCCACACCACAAAACGGTTTCCATCGACGACACGAAAACCGACCTCGTCGGGTTTGACCTCACGACAGTGCTCACCCGCACCTTTGGCACAGAGTGCGTAATCCATGGCGAAGAACATGAACTCGCCGAGGATGTTGGCCTTGTGGCCGGGCGACTTCATCTACGACGCCATCACGGCCGCGACGTTCTCGCCAACGTTGTTCCAGTTGAACTTTTGCGCATCAACACGCGACTGCATGGTCGATCCACCCGTGCCCGTGTGGTTAATAAAGTTGTTCATAGCCTGGTCCTCCGAGTGGAGCTGCGCGGTCTTCTGGAGCTTGGTGTTTCTGCACAAAGGCGCCTTACCGACTTTGGCACGCTCGGTGTTAACGGCGTCGAGCAGGCTGTGCTGGAGCGCAGCCACCGTCGCTCGCTTTGGCGGTGACTGGGCGGCTGTGGGATTATATTTATTTGATTTGAACTGTGAACACCGGTCTCGAGGGAGGGCCTCGCTCCTGTAAAACTGGGCGGCTGTCGGGGCCTCGGACGCTGCGGCTGGTGTTTCGTCGTTGGAGCCGGTGTCGGAACCCGGACAGTTGGGGCCGGAGTCCGATCCTTCATCGTTGTTTGTGCCGTCGGCGCCTTGATGGCTGGAGCTGACGTAGGGGCTTTCGTCGTTGGCGTCGGAGTCGGAGCTTTCGTCGTTGGCGCCGGTGCCGGAGTCTTCGTCGCTGGCGTTGGCACTTGGGGCTGCTCACACATCACCGAGGACACAACGCCGTTCCTGGAAATGGTCTCAGTCGAACGCCATCGCTTGAGACGAAGCATGCGGACTGGAAACCTACGAGCGCCAGAAAACTAGTCACAGCACGCTGCACCTCGTCGTTGACGTCGAACATATCGAGCTCGATCGTGCGCACGGTGTGTTGGTCAAATCGGCACGATGTCGACGGTGGTTTGTCCACCATGCGCATAGACTTGGTCCGTTCGACCCAGCAGTGCCCGTACCCAGCGACGAGAACGTCCACAAAGGCAGATGCCGGTTCGTCACGTCCTTCGACAAAGCGGCTCTCCGTTTCAAGCCGCCGCCGCGTGTGAGCCTCGCACGGTCACTGTCAACCGACCCACTGAAGTGCGGATTCAAAATACGCTGCTTGGGCCGTAGCGACGGACTCCTTTACGCTTAGAGCAAGCGAGCCACTGCTATCGGTCGTGTCGGAATAAACACAGGTTCTGATGTCTAATCTTATCCGTTTAGCAACACTACTCTTCGCGCCACTGGAAAACGCAGCGAGAGATCCCCAACTTACGGACGGAACGCCGGGGGCGTGACTCACGTACTCCCCACGGGTCTCACTGTTTCGCTAGCCTTCTCGCGCGCATGGGTCGCAAGCGGAATCAGGTCGCTGTCAGCGCCGCGAAGCGCTTGCCAAAGTACGAAGTCGCGTCGCAGGAGCCGCGGCGCTCGTGGGAAGATGCGAGCAGCGAGCCGCCCGGCGACGCGACGTCCGAAGCACACGTCGATACGACATCGATCGACGTCGCACCCAACTTCGAGATCCCGGCACTGGGCGAAGAGTACAGCAACATGGTGGACTCACGGTACGCCGAGTTGGTCTGCCGGCGGCTGCGTATGGCCAAGGATGACGTGTGGAAGCTACGTAAGGTCTTCAACGATATTGACGTCGAGGGAACGTAAGGCATTGTATCAGGAACGGGATGTGAGACCTTCGTCACTGATATTTCTGCTACTGTCACGCAGCAACACAATCACGACACAGGAATTCTACTTTCTCATCCAGGAAAAGCCCTGCAGCCTGACCAAGACCATCTTACGACTCGCGGGCGTCGCGCCAAGGCAGTCGCGGCTCCGCTTCGACGAGTACCTGTGCTGCGTGTGTCGTTTCGCGGCGTTTTCCGAGCCGCAGCTCATCGCGTTCGTGTTTGCCGTGCACAAGAGCGACAAAGAGCGCGGCGTGATGCAGGGGGACGACATGGAGGCGCTCGTCCACGGCCTGATGACTATGCCCGAGTCCTACACACGAAACGTCAAGCAGGCCACGCTCGCGGTCACCGTGGCCGCGGCCTCGGACCACGCCGAGTTCTCGGTGTACGATCTCCAGCAACTCGCGCACCACAACCACGTCGCGTTCTACCCGCTTTTGCGCGTCCAGCGCCACGTCCGTGCCGCGACGCTCGGCGAGGCGTACTGGCTGACAAAGCAAGAAGACAACAAGAAGATTGAGAGCATGGTCGCGTACATGGCCGAGAACTATGGCGTCGACCCTCCCTGGAGCTGGAAAGACGCGCTAATAGAGGTGCTGCGCTTTCCGTGGCGCTGGCAGCCGTCCAAACAAGAGCGCCTGCGAGAGCACGCGCGGCGACAGTATGAAGCCTCCCAAAAATGAAGAGGTTCTATTCTTGCATCGTCGACATGATGTGGATCAGCGTCAAGCCCACCCTGCAAGCCGCACGCCTTCACCTGCTGCTGTGAAGTTGAAGTCAACGCGCACATTTGGGGATGAAGACGGCTCGCCAACCGCTCGTGCTCACGGATCTGGAACTCGAGCGACCGGGGACTCGGGGCGGCGTGAAGGACGCGGCACCGATGTCCGCTCCAACGAAGCGAACAAAACGAGCCGCGAAGAAAGCCAACGCAACCAAGGTCGTGGTCGGCACGGCGCCGAACGCATCGTACGCTGTCGAGGACAGCAAGGGAAGCGGCGACCGCGGCGAGATCCAACCCGCTCGGACGTCGCGTCCTTCGCCTTCGGAGAGCGTCCCAGCGCCTTTGCAACGCAGCCAGACAGCGCCCGGTGGACTCAAACGACCTCGTACCATAACTGCATCGGAAGAAATACCGCTTCCGTTGCGGCCAGCGTCTCGACTTGAGAACGGACGCGTTGAAGTTCGGCCAGTGGCCCAACGCCATGACCCAGATGTCGCGATTCCATCCGCTACGAAAGCGAACGTGGGCAACCGACAGAACCGACTGTACGGAGAAATGGTCGACAGCGACGACGTCGAGGCGCTCTGCCGCCGACTTGGGCTAGTGCCCAAGGACGTGTGGCGACTGCTCAAGGAGTTTAACGACGAAGACACCGACAACACGTACGACATGGCGATTTGGAAGTATTGTGTGAGCTTCTGACCTATTTCCTCGTATTTGTAGCAACACGATCACAGTGTCGAGCTTCTTCTACTTGATCCACGAAGAGCAGCGCGCACTCACGAAGAGCCTGCTTCGGCTCGCGGGGCTTGCATCGCCGACTACGGCAACGCGGCTCACGTTCGATGAGTACTTGCGATGCGTCGTGACCTTCGCGACTTTCACCGAGCCCGAGCTGTTCCAATTCTTCTTCCAAGTCTACTGCGACACGACATCCGCCAGCGATGGGGTCGCCACGCGCAGTGGAAACTCCCATGCGATGGTCGAGAGCGACCTCATGAAGCTCGGCCAGGATCTGCAGGTGCTACGCACCGCGTTCGTTGGAAATATCCAGATCGCGACGGGCAACGCTGTTACGGCGGCCAACCAGGGCCTTTCGTTGGAAGGCTCCTTGACGTTTGCCGACTTTGAGCGCTTCTCGAGGCAGCACATGGTAGCATTCTACCCACTGCTTCAGATCCAGCGCAACGTCCGGCAAGTCGGTGGACTTGGCGAGGCCTTTTGGATCCAGAAGACGAGTGAGAAGCTGCAGGTGCAGCGCCTGCTCGCCTACATGAAAAGGAACCTCGGCTCCCAGCCGCCGCTGCCGCTGCGCGACCGCATCGTGCGCTTTGTGCTGCAGCGCCCAACCACGCAGACGCGCGTACGGGAGCTCGCCAAGCAATTATACGCGGGTTGAGTTTCGATTTGGCGCATCCATTGCAGTGGCAACACTGTCATGATTCGTCGGGGTCTCCGTTAGTGTCTCCTATCAGCCGTCTCTGGTTCAGCTCCTGCCCGTAGATCTCGGACGCGCGCTTGCGGATCGCGAGCACTTCGTCGTCCACGATGCTCCAGAGGCGTTCCCCGAACGACAGGTCCGGGATCGCGCCGTAATTGCGACGCATGTGGCTCACTAATTCGTGGATCTTGAGCTTCCGGGCCGCTAGTCGGGACCAGTTGCCTTCGCCCAGCGTCGTGCGGCGAACATTCTTTTGGAAATTGAACAACGGGAAGAACGCCACGGGGAACAGCTTGGCGAACTTCATGAACTCGGCCAGGTCCACGAGCCCGTCTTCGCTCACGTAGCCACCACCGCTACTACCGCGCTTGCCGCCCGTGTCTTTGCCCTCGATCATCTTGATTGCCATTGCAGTGTTTTTCGGGAAGCTGAACTGTTTGCTCTGCATCTCTTTGCTCATCTTGGCAAACTCGTACTCGTCGAGCGTACCCGATTGGTCGGCGTCGTACAAGTCGAAGGCGTACTGGTACACTTCCGGGGGCGTCAGCACCGCAAACGACACGACGCAGAGCAAGAATTCGTCAAAGCTCATAAACTTTTGGTCGGGCGCGACGTTGCCCAACTGCAGAATACCCTTGGTGAGCGGCCTGCGTTCCTCATTGATGATAAAGTAGAACTCGGCCTGCGTGACCTCTCCGCTGTTGAAAACAGACCACGTCAGTCTCAAATGACGAGTCCATGGGCGAGGTGGTGAGGCGTTTGAACGTACGTGTGGTACATATCGTTGTCGTCAAACTTTTTCTTCATCTTGCGGATATGCTTGAGCTTGAGCCCGATCTCGTAGCAGAGCTTCTCACAGCGACGTGTCTGCACGAAAATGTCGTACAGGCCTTTGGCCTCGGGCTCTTTGTCGCCCAGTGGCTGTTCTTCGTGTTCATCGGCTTCGCTGACGGCGTTGGTGTCATTGCTGCCATCCGCAAATGCCAGTTTGCTTTTCACACCGCCACTTGGTTTTCGTTTGAGTCCACTGCCCTGTTTGTCTGCCTTTTTCAAGGGCGAGATCCCGCCCGCACTTGCCGGTCGTGTCGCTGGTGATGGCTTTGCTGGTCCCACGCCAGCCGACGCTGGCCGCGGTTTGGCCGCGGTGGTCAATTTCCTCTTGCTTCCCGTCGTCGTCGCCGCCGCCAGCTTTGTGATCTCGCCAATGTCATTAAACTGGTCTTCACTGGCATTCGCCACCGCCACTTTGACTGTCTTGCCGGCTTTCACGACCGGCTTATCTTTCGCAACGGGCTTATTTTTCTTGGTCGATGACTGGTTGCTGCCGTCCACGTCGTCTTCCTGTGGTTCGCCGGCCGTGGGCTTTTGCTTCTCTGGCAATGCCTTTGTCACCGCAAGCTTCGCGGACTTTTGTCGCTCGACGGTCAGATCGAGCTTCGCGAGCTGCGGTGGTGCGCCGCCATTCCGCTTGGGCGAATCACCCGTCGCAGGACGAGGTGGTGCGGGCGCCATTCTTCTCCCTGGCTCGGCGAGTCGTTATCTTGGTGTTGGTGTTTGTTGGGGTCGTGTGTTTTGTTGGCGCTGAGATCACAGGCGTAGTATCGCGCCGGAAGGGGCCCGCGGCGTCAGCACACGAGCGACTTGCTGGTGCCACCGAGGAACCAAATCGAGGCAGCTGAGAAGCGGGAGGCAACTGACACTGTCAGCTGACTTGAAGCGTAAAATAGCTTGGGCTCGAGCTCTTCGGATGTAGCCATGTGCCGTTCAAAGGGAACATAACGGTAAATATGGATTCCATCATGTCTCTTTATGTGAAATACCTGGTCTAGTTTATGCCCACAATTCGGCTAGGTACGAATATGAAATGGTGATGTGGCAGTTTGCACCAACCGGACAAAGAGATCTCAAGGTAATCCGCCCGACGCAGATCTCCACGATGCACCGTCGCTCCGTGCCCGGCGCAGGCGACCGCGACGCACATGGTACGTACGAGCGTCTTGTCCTTGACCTTATGCGCCGACTGCGCCCCTTGCGGGCCTCTAATCCGCGCTACA
>JAADXJ010000213.1:0-33175 GCA_023337735.1 Pythium biforme
AGGACACTGATAGAGCAAGGCCGACCGGCTAGGAACAGGACTTAGGAAAGAACACTTTTGGATTTGACTCCAATACACCAAGGCAAACCTTAGGAAGCGTGCCAGCTTCCCTCGTGTGGCATTTTCGTGTGATCCACCACACGAAGGGCGTCCGCAGCTTCAAAGTGATAAGCTTCACATCACTCAACGAAGGCTCTATGCCTGCAGCGGCGATATTGCTCAGCCTTCTCGGCAACCAGGTTAAGCACCTCTCGGTGGGTAGCGTCGACGATGAAGCGGCGTTAGACAATTGGTTGGAAACCGTCTTTCCGTGTTTACATCGCCTTCAAATACTCATGATCAAGAGGGGGTGAATTGTCAGCTTGGACACGTTAACGCATGCGTTGATGACCACGAAGCCCGAAATCAAGAGCTTGAGTTTGGATTGCGACATGTCATTGCCCGAGGAAGCCCAGTTCATCCGGTTCTTCGATGCCGTCCGACAGCCTCGACGCCGTCTTGCTATGCATTTGGGTGAGCTACATTTAATAGTCAGGACCCAAGACAACACTCTTCCTGGTTTGATTTCACTGATTGATGCGCTTCGGGACAATCGGCGACTCCACACTATCCGACCGATCTTTAGCCGGCCTGTGCGTCCGGACCAACGAACCGCCGCCATGGATGCACTCTCCGAAGCAATCCGTGAGAAGCCTACGTGCCAAGTTGCACCGCTCGGTCTTCGTCCAAAGCTTGCGTTTTTGAGTGTGGTGAACGCGTCCAGTGAGAGCACATCCCGTTGCCAATGCTTTCAACAGCTCGATATCGCAATTTTCACCATCTTTCAGCTTGCGGCGAGCGGCAAAGAACGCGACATCAAGATCTCATTCCACACTGAAACGACGCAGTGACGCAGATGTGCCACCTGCCGCAGAAATTTGCATCAGTGCAGTCACGTTTTACGCTGGACTCGAACCAGCCGATTGATCCCGCCTTCTAAACCCAAGCCAAGCCCTCCGTCCATCACAGTACCCATGTTGCATGGCATTCCCTATTTTCGATCGTGTCCAGCAATCGGTCAAGTTTTTTGTCACTCCCAAACGTTTTCTCAAGGCCGAAGCGCATCTTTCGAAGGACATCATCGGTGTCATTGAAAACGCAGTTTTGAATGGGAAGACGAGTAGCTCATTTTTCTGAGCACGAATTTGCATGTGGCAGTGGGCGACTTTATTTCACGGCTCCGTCGACTCTGGGAAGCGCTCGTGTGCTCGGCTCATCAGTGAGATAATCACGGCCCACGGCAAACGCTACGCCAACGCATCCGTTTTGGCGTACTAAATACTCGCAGCAGCCAACGGTTCGGTTCATGCAAATTCATCTTCGATCCTGGTGGTGGAAGACAGAGAGTTCTTGAACAAGTATCCGCGACAATCATCTCGACACAAGCTCGTCGAATCACGCACTTCGTCACTTGGGTTTGATTGCATCATTTCTGCGCATTCGGTGTGATATTTCTCACTTGTTTTACGATTATGTCGGTGGACGTGTACACGTTGCCGCGAGGAGGGTATGATATCAAAGCTCAAACTCTTCATCGTGGATGTCAAAGCAGCTCGTGTCGATGCCAGCGATTGCTCCCTCGGTGGCTCGCTTCAGCGCCTCGGGCCCTGAAATAAATACGCCGACCGTCCTCGCCAAAGTGTTCGACGCTCGACTCTCGTGCCGACTCCTGATCAGATCGTCGTGGACCTTCGCCATGGCTATCTTCATATCGGGGCGTTGCCCGACGGCCACGCCGTACTCAGCGAGCAAGTCTCGGTACGTGACGACGTCGGACGATGGCTGCGCCGCTCGCCACGCAGCCGTGGATATTGTATCGACAATCTGCACGCTTTCGGTGGTCTTCAGAACGACCGAATTCCCGGTCGACCGCAGACGCGTGATCAATTTCTCCACGAGAATAAACAGGTACGCCACCGGCGCGATTGCGAACATGACCATGCAGTCCACGAGGTTCTGCACGGGCCAGTACTGCGACTTGGCGCCGTGGTCCATGAGCACGCCGCCGTCGTAGTCGAGGTACATGATTGCGCTCGCGCTCGCGACGATGACAGTGGCAAACAACAGAGCGCGGTACGTCCGGTCGCGTAGAGGCTCGGCAAACGGACACGTTCGAAGTCGCTCGGACGGTGAGCTGTTCGGCTTCATGGGACTCGAGACTTGTCCAGTAAACTCGGCCTTCATTTGGCGACAGTGCACAAGACGGTCGCTCAGCATCTCCTCGCGCGGCGCACGCGTCAAGTAAAAGGCAAAGGAGAAGAGGTCTCGGGTTGACTCACATGAGCGCAATGTCTGCAGCACGGGGTGGATCTCCTCCAGCAGCGCGAGCTCGCGGAACGTGAACACGAAATGGATGCGGCGCGTGCGGGGCCACGGCCGACGGTGATGGTGCGTTGTCACGCGAGACGCGATGTCTTCGAGCATGGCAAACAGCGGCGTCACGCCGATGCCGCCGCCGATCAAGCACAGCGTCGCATACTGGTCGTACGACTCGAGCGACGCACCGTAGTAGCCATCGATGAAGACCGTCGGCTGTTCACGCTTCTGTGTGCACTCGTCGGCGTACTTGATGAGATCGTCGGTCCAGTTGCCGAGCGACTTGAGCCAGACCGTGAACGACGTGTTGCTGGCTCGCGGGGACGAACCGATCGTGAACGCGTGCCACTGCCACTTGGAGATCGCAGGGACGTTCATGTACACGAACTGGCCGACTTCAAAGCCGCCACCACGTTGTGTGGACCGCGTGACCACGACTTTGAGGATGCCGTCGCCCAGCACCTTGCACTCCTCGATGGGGACAGGCACCAGCGCGTTCGTGCTGCCGACGACGCGATCGACTAGGTAGATCGTGAATGTCGGCAGCAGCCACCAGGCGATGAGATTCCAGTGGAGCACGGCGAAGATCACGGCCGGCACGAACGCGTAGTGCGCGTAGTAGAACGTCTCGTACATGTTGCGACGGATCCACGGCAGCGACGTCGCGGCCAGCACGAGCAGGAAAAGCAACGAGATCTCGCCAAACACGTTGAACCACGCCGGGTACCCCTTAGAATAGTAGTCGAGCGAGCAGTCGAAGCACGGCATGGCCTGGTCCCAGAGTTGGCCGTTGTGGTACCAGATCGGGTAGAACGGGAGTCCGTGGCCGACGGCCGTGACGAGCGTCGCGACGCCCAGCCAGCGGTGGAACTTCATGCCGTTCGCGTAAGAGATGCCCATGAACTCCATCCAGGCACTGCTGCGCGTGGCCGGCAGGAAGAGCAGCGCCATGTTGTACACGCAGCTGTACCCGAACACGACGCCCAGCAGCTGGAGCGTCGTGTACACCGTGTACTCCTCGCCCGGCAGTGGGTAGTAGTGGCCCATGCAGATCCAGCCGACGACAAACAAGACGAGGTTGCCGCCCAACAAGAACGCGAGGAACGCGAGCTCGCCGATGCTGAACGGTTGTAGATATGGGACCGTCTGGAAGCGCGACGGCTTGCGGCGCAGCACCATGCCCACGCGAAGCACTTGACGCGACACGACGCGATGCAGGTTACGCGGGCCACGCATGGCCTCCAATGCGATTGAGCCCACGGCGAAGGGCACGACGCCGAAGAGAACCAAGAACGTGGGTCTCCCCATGTCGAGATGCTGCTTCGGTGCGCCGTTGGGGGTTGTCGCCGGTTCCGTCCACCAGTCCGCGAGCCAGTCCAAGAACACGAGCTGCACGGGCGCCGCCGGGAAGAGCATGTACGCGCCCACATAGATGGCCATGGACGCGACCACCACGAGCTGCAGCACGTGGAAACGCAGCGACGACGAGAAGGCGTCGCTGGCACTGGCGGCATCGTCTACACCGGACGATGACGTCGACGTCGTCTGGTAGTCGTTGTGCTTCGATGCTCGCGGCTTGAGCTGCTGGGAGCTCAAGAGCGGCTCGACCTCGTGGCCAACGGCGGTGTCGTCGGCCGCAGCAATCGCCACCATGGTTGTCGACTACCGGACGCTTGAAGAAGGAGAATGGCGGAATGGGGAAGCGCGTCGCCGACGACGATCCTCAGTGGAGCGGTCCTCCGAGGCGAATGGTCGCTGGCGATGGTCGATCCAATCGACTGCTTCCGCCACGCTGGCAGAGGTCGGCGAAGCGGCGGTTCGTCCGCCGGAAGCGTGCCAAGTACGTATATTACGAACCGGTGTCTTCGCACTGTGGTCCATTTCGTGTCGGCGAGTTGATGGACCGACATTCCGAGATTCGCTGGCGCGGTGCATCGTTGGCGCTCACCGACAACCCGATCGAGCCAATCAGCGTGCAGGGCGCGTGCCAGGCACGCGCCTCGTGATCGCCTCCTCTTCGCATGCAAGAAGGTCACCGTGCGGCGAGAGGAGCATCTCCCCCACTCCAGTAAGTTACTGTGTAGACAACATCATGAGAGGCGGATGTCTCTTCAACATCACTGCACTTGGCTTGCTCTGGGCAGCTTGGCAGCTTCTTTGACGTCTCTCCCGTACGCCTTTGGTCTCACGCGTGACCACAAGCTCGCCACACAACGCCGAGCGTAGCAGTGTCCGGTTCGACGGACCCAACGAGGGTTAGCCGTGGCAACGACAGTGACATTAACGATCTGTCCACGCAACGGCCAGTCCCCTTTGCAAGTTGGCCCTGCATGGAGAGCGGACGACGCGGCCAGACCAGCGCTGCAGATCACCAGATACCACCGTCTTCTGACAATATCGAACGCATTTTGCACCCCTTTTTGGTAAAACCACGGTGTTGCCGTTCACACGTCACAGGTTCGACAGCTGTAGCCATCTTGTCCACCTAACTAACCAAATATTCATTTTTGCAGCACCAAATTTCTCATAATTCCATAAAGCCACCCCCTCTCTTCTCAATACAAGCCCCCTCATCTTTGCCTACGTGGACACCCCCTCGCCATCAAGGACGTACTATGCCGTCGCCCGCGAACGCCGCGGCGCTCGTCGTCGCGCTGCTCGCGGCCTGCGCGGCGCTCTGGCTCGACATCGAGGCGCTCCATCCACTCACGCACCGTCTGCTCCACGCCTGGCGCGAGTCCGCCGCCTCGTCCGCGGCCGAGGAGCCGCCCGCGCAGCTCGACTTTGCCGCGCTCCGGGCCCACTCGGCGCAACTCTCGGAAAGCGCGCTGCGCTGGGGCACGTACCGTTCGGGCCTGTACCACGGCGTGCGCTCACGAACGTTCCCCTATGCGCTCTCGGCTGGTCTGCTCTGGGGCTCGACCCACGAGGACGTCTCGCAGCTGCGCCACGAGTGCCGCCAGGAAGACCGCCTCCAGAAGTACGGCTGGCGCCACCACGACGGCCGCCGCTACGGCTGGCAGAGCATTGAGGACCAGTTCAATCGCGTAGATCTCCACACGCACTACGTGCGGCTCGACCAGCACCGCGGCTGGGCCTCGCGGTTCAGCGCCGCGCCGCTCGAGCCCCGCGACGAGCGGCTCCGCAAGAAGCAGGTCGAGCACACCACGCTCTCGCTGTTCTTCTACGTAGATTTGGGCTGCGGCGACGAGTTGCTCGCGGACCCATGCCGCCGCAAGCTGCAGAACCTCGTGGACGTCGCGCTCGAGCCGACGCAGCAAGCGCCGTGTGAGGGAGACGAGGCGTTTCTGTGCACGGCCGTGGGCTTTGAGAGCGAAGGCGTCGACGAGCACCACGCCGAGGAAGTCGTGGACGCGCCGTTCGAGTTCCAGTTGCTCGCGCAGCTCAAGACCCGTGCCGATGCCGGGCGCATCCGCCGTGCGGAGCTGCGCTTCGCTGGGCTCAAGGACGCCAACGTGCTCAATGTGAAAGACCGCTTGGTAGCGCTCGCGACGCGCGCCTCGCCCCAGGACGAAGACGAAGAGATCACACTGGACAACACGATCGAAGAAGAGAGCACGCTGCTGGTGATCCAGGCGACCATCGAGTTTGATGCGCGCGTGGGCGCTGTGGAGCGCGGCGACATGGAGCTCGACATGGTATTCCAGGAAGGCTCAGGCGGCAAGGCGCTGTCGCCACGGGCAATGCGCGAGCTCGTTGACGCCACGATTCCGCAGTACAAAGCCGACTTTGAGAAGCAATTCGACGAGGTATTCCAGTTAGGTGGCCACAACGAGAGCGAGATCGCGTTCGCACAGGCCGCGTTCAGCAACCTGATAGGCGGCACTGGATTTTTCTACGGCAGTTCGCTCGTGCAGCACGACCCGGCGGACCCGACGGCCGTGGAAGAGATGCCGCGCAAACCGCTGTTCACGGCCGTGCCGTCGCGCTCGTTTTTCCCGCGAGGGTTCTTGTGGGACGATGGGTTCCACCAGCTCGGTATCAGCACATTTGACGAAGAGATCACGCGGGATGTGCTCGTCCACTGGCTCGGGCTCATGGAAGACGACGGCTACATCGCCCGTGAGCAGATCCTCGGCGCGACCGCGCGCCGCCGCGTGCCGTCTGAGTTCCTCATCCAGCACGTCGAGCACGCCAACCCGCCGACGCTGTTGCTCACGCTCGAGAAGCTCGTGGCCCAGTGGGCGTCCAAGAGCGGTACTCGTAGCCTCAACAGCGAGCAAGAAGCGTACATTCGTCTCATCTTCCCGTTCCTGGACCGCTGGTACACGTGGTTTGTGGCCACGCAGCGTGGTCCGTTGTTCGAAGACGAGGTCGCAACCATGCAGTGGCGAGGTCGCCGCGCCAACGACGGCAAGCTCATCGCGAACACGCTGTCGTCCGGACTGGACGACTACCCGCGCGCCACGACGCCCAGCGCGTTGGAAATGCACGTCGACTTGCTCTGCTGGATGATCAAGGCCAGTGAGATCCTAGCGTCGCTGGGCGAGCAGATCGGGCTCGACGCGTCTCGCGTCGCGGAATTCCACCAGGAAAAAACGCGTTTCCTCGCGGCGCTGGACAACGTCCACTGGAGCGAAGAGCACCAGTCGTTCTTCGACGTGGGGGAGCACAACGAGCACGGCCACATTGAGCAGCAAATCGTCGTGCGGTGCCGCAACGAAGAGACTGGCGCGACTGCCGACACGACCGCAACCTATGAGCAGCTCGAGCACCAGCAAGTCCACTGTCCGCCCACACACCCGCGCTACCTGTTCCCACTGGGCGACGGCCAGGGCGGGCTCAAGATGCAGCCCGTGTTCGTCGCTGACTCGCCGACGCAGCTGCAGCACGTGCGCCACATTGGCTACGTGAGTCTGTTCCCACTGCTGCTCGAAATTTTGCCGGCCGACTCGCCCAAGCTCGAGGCGCTGCTGAACCAGCTCGCGAGCCCGGAGCACCTGTGGTCGCCCTTTGGGCTACGGTCACTCTCGACGCGCGACTTGCTGTACGAGCAGGAAAACGCCCACGGCGACAACCCATACTGGCGTGGCTCGATCTGGATCAACCTCAACTACCTCGCGATCAAGGCGCTCCACCACTACGCCGCTGTGGACGGTCCGTACCAGCAGCGCGCCCACGAGCTGTACGTGGCGCTGCGCGGAAACGTGGTCAAGACGATCCACGGCGAGTACGCGCGCACAGGTTACCTCTGGGAGCAGTACAGCGGCAACGTCCATAGCGAGACCCAGTACGGCCGCGGCCAACGGTGCCACCCGTTCTCGGGGTGGACCGCGCTCGTCGTCAACATTATGGCCGAGAAGTACTGAACGTAGGGCGAATAGAAGAAAGCTCCGGAAGCAACGGTTTTGTTCGTGTCCGCATGTGTGGGGCACGGATACGAGGATGTTTCAAGTCGTTGTGAAGAGAAAACAAGTGGTATCGGATAGCTCTATAATACATTTGACTGGGTACATACACCGACGGACGCATGTGACTACCGTACGAAACATGGAGGAGTTTGTCCTAGCAATCTCGCTTACGTTCGGTAGTTAGCCGGGCACTTGAGCGGGTCCACGGCCTGTTCGAGGCAGTCGAGCGTGGCGTCTTCGCTCTCGACCTCAGGGCTGTCCGGGCTTGGTGGCGAGCCGGCGTGCTGCGGGCTCCAGCGTCTCCGGCGCGCGCTGCTGCGTGGACTGGAAGGCAGCGCAAAGAGCTTGGCGAGCTGGAACGACGAGCGCGGACACGAGATCTTGATCGACAGTTGATACGCCAGCAGCGCCATCAGAGTCGAGACCATCGCGAGTCGGAACGATGCGCCGTAGTGAACGACGAGCTGCAGCACAGCGACGTAACCGGCGTCCATCAAGTACATCGAGTAGCCGGCCCACTCGACGAGCACGAGCGCGCCAAGCGCGGCCTGCGCGAGCGTCGTAAAGCCCGCGCTACTCTCCAAGGCCGAGTACTGGAGCAGCGTGCATAGCGAGCAGAGCACACTGCAAAAGCCCAGCAGCTGCCACAGCAGCGCCGAGTACAGGCAAGTCTCGAGCACGA
The DNA here is from genome assembly GCA_023337735.1 of Pythium biforme. Lineage (NCBI taxonomy): Eukaryota > Oomycota > Peronosporomycetes > Pythiales > Pythiaceae > Pythium > Pythium biforme. Next base: position 8,410 of record JAADXJ010000213.1, read on the forward strand.
CGAGGCAGAGCATCGACTGGGCGCCCTGCAAGAGCCACGAGCCGTCGCTGGAGGAGCTACTGCTGGACGGCGCCGCGACCACACACCAGCTGGGTGTGGCGGCCTGCAGGCGGTTGCTGGTCGTGGCCGCACGTAGTTGTTCGTCGCCGAAGCCGGCGGTCGTCAGCGCCGTGAGGTTGAAGACTGCGGCGTCCGAGCGGTCAGGCTGTGTGAGCAGGAACGCGTACGCGTGGCAGTCGCTGGTTCCGTTGGCGGCATCCAGGCAATACTCGTTCGGCGAAAATGTGAGCCGAATGAGGTGGTCTCCGGACGAGGTCTCACTGGACGCGAGGTCTCTGAACGAGGGCGTCCAGCCGGGCGCTTCGACGACGCTCCACGCGCGCAGGGAGGACGCGCGTAGCGCCAGCGCGAATGCCGCGGCGTTGAACAGCAGCCGCAGCGCGAAGAGGCTCTGCATGGTGTCTGCTAAATGAATCCGGAGATGTGTGGTGAAATCCAGAGAGATATGATGGAATCCGGAGATGGCGGGCGTGGTGGCAGGAATTGCTCTCAGTGTCCTCTGTGTTGGTTCGGTGAGCGACTACGAGTACATTCCGAATCTGGCCCAGAGAATGTGTTCCGCGTGGATCAAACCGGACTTTGGAAGGAGGAAAGCCGGACAGTGCTGTGTCAGCAGCTGCACGCGTGCGTGGAGAGCCCCATTGGCCGCGTCGCATTTGGGCCGGAGGACGACGATGGCGAAAACGCGGCCAGATGCCGTGGCGTTGTGGAGGTGTGGGCTTGGCCAGATTCGTCCGCGTGGCTTGAAGCGTCGCATGGTGGAGAGGGTTGTGATAGGCTGAAACAATTGATATACCCAATCAGATCACAGTATAAACTGATACTGCATCATTTTGACCAATAAAATGTCCCTGTAGATGTGACTCCTGGCACCTACCCCTTCTTGATGTTGAGTCCGGATCAACGTTCTTGGCTCTGCCGATCCGGAGTTCGACGTGTGGATCCATTCGACACGATCACTGTCATGCTATGCTGGCCACTGCAGAAGATGAGATGCACTTTCGATTGCACGGCTGAAGTGAATTCAGAGTGAACTAAGAGGATCAGTGCCCTTTCGCCATGGCTTCACCTTGTGGACACGGGCTGGCTAGACAGCCTACGAAGGAAACGGATTCGATATCGCTACGATCGTATCCTAGCTTCATTCCATCTCACTTACGCTTACGTGTCGGACGAGGCACACCAGTGTTGCTGGAGGCAGCCATTCGCCGGATCTGTGGGCAGCGCGGGAAGATCCAACGGCTCCACGCACTGGCGTCGGTGGGCAGACACTGCGCGCCGCTTGAAAAATGGAATCCGCTGCGTGTGACTCCGATGAGCTGAGCTGTATGTACCCACGTACGACGTAAGTGGCCAGTGAGCACAAAGGCAACTGCCCGTTCGAGCCAAACGGACCTTGAAGAGCACTGTGCAGTACGGTAGACCGCCGTGTCGCACGACACTGCGCAAAGCGGAGCCACTTGCCAGAATGAGGTAGACCTGCATCACACGGAGTCGAGGCGCATTCCCACGCCGGGAACACATTTGTCAGAGGCTGCGACGCACCCTCCACGCCTCAACAACATGCATGTACTCTTAGGTGACGAACTGGACTGGGACTGATGCAGACACAGACTGCAACGCCTCCCACTGGGTTTGGCCTTTCATATTTGTCGGACCACACATCCTCAACCTTTTCGTTCCCACCCAACGCTGCTGCTCTGCGAAAAACGAAAAAACCGATCCAAAACCGGTATTTAGATCGGTTAAAGCGCTCTTGGATTTTTCTGTGGAGCGACTTGGCGCCAGTTGATTCGCCGGCCGCGCATCTGATTCGTGGGTGCAGCAGCGGCAGGCCGGCGGATGCCTTCAAAGAGTTGGACCACGTATGCCTCCGCTTGGCGCAGACTTGGCCAGCGCCGAGAGAATATGCGAGAACAGGAAGTCGACTCTCCTTTGCCTCATCGGTTCGTTTTGCCATTCCGAGATTTCCTCAACGACTGACAAGCGCGCCAACTACTCGAACAAGACCAAAGAATGAAGCTGTGGACGGCGATCGCATGTGTAGGTGTGGCGGCGCTGAGCGCCGCGGACGCTGCTGAGACCTGCGTGGCCAACTGTACGGAGATCTACAAGCCCGTGTGCGGCTCAGACGGCAAGACCTACGAGAACCAGTGCGCGTTCGACTACAAGAAGTGCTCGACCAAGAACGAGACGCTCAAGGTGGTCGCCGAGGGCGAGTGCCCCGCGCCGGGCTCCTCGGGCGCCGGCTCGGCCGGCGGCATCGTCGGCTCGAACTGCGTCAAGGGCTGCCCGAAGATCATGCTGCCGGTGTGCGGCTCGGACGGCAAGACCTACAGTAACGAGTGCGAGCTCACAAACGCCAAGTGTACCAACTCAAAGCTCACGCTCGCGGCCAAGGGCGAGTGCGGCTCGAGCGCGGGCAGCGCCAGCGGCGCCGGCGAGTGCGCCAATACCATGTGTCCCATGGACTATGCGCCGGTATGCGGCTCGGACGGCCAGACGTACTCGAACGAGTGCAAGCTCAAGGTCGAACAGTGCAGCAACCCGTCGCTCACACAGGTGAGCACGGGCGAGTGCGGCCCCAAGTCCAAGATGGGCAGCGTCGGCGGCGAGGCCGGCAGTACCGGCGGCAGCAAGGCCGACTCGAACGCTGCCACGTCGTCGCCCAGCGTGCCGACACCCGCGCCGACGAAGAGCGCTGCGACTGCTACGGCAGTCTCGCTGGCGGCTTCGGTGCTGGTCGCGGCGGTCGCCTCAGCGCTGCTCTAACTGAAATCCTCCTCACATCCTGGAGCCCACTCGCGTGGGCTGCCGACATTAGCCTACCTATCCTCTCTCTGAATCCCGTCAAGGGGTCTATGAATATGAACACGACGGCGTGACACACTTCGGGTTCGCTACTAATTGTATAAGGTCCTTCTTGTAGTGCTGGAAGAAGCGCCGCTGATGGCTTCACAGATCCAAAAAACACTGTTTCGAAAAAAACCCAGTTCAGACTAAAATTCTGATTAGATGGCCAGCTGGGTTCAAGATTACGGCGCGACTCGCCCGCCAGCCGACGGGTATCAAAAGTGGCTGACTGACTGACCCTCAAAACCCAAGAACAATCCAAAGGGAGAGATGAAGCGCTGGACGTTGGCGCTGCTCACGGCGGCGCTCTCGTGCCTCATGGCGCCGACGGTCCGCGCGGCCGAGTGCGGCAAGGTCTGTCCGGCGATCTACACGCCCGTGTGCGCGTCGAACGGCAAGAGCTTCAGCAACGAGTGCGCATTCAATATGGAGAAGTGCAAGACCAACGACGCGGCGCTGACGATCGTCAAGACCGGCGAATGTGACCATGGCAGCGGTGGTGGCGGCACTGGCGGTGGTGGCAGTGGCACGCCCGAGTGCATCAAGGAGTTTGCGTGCCTGGACGTCGAAGACCCGGTCTGCGGCTCGAACGGCGTTACGTACACCAACGCCTGCGTGCTCAAGAAGGCGCAGTGCACCGACAAGACCATCCAGAAGGCCGCGGACGGCGCCTGCAAGAAGGATACTACGTCCGCTCCGCCTCCAGCGACAACAGCGATGACGGCGCTGCCACCATCGAACGCTCCGTCCTCCTCCAGCAGCGGTAGCAGCAGCAATAGCGGCGCGGCGGACGACGTGGCGTGCTCCAAGATATGCACGAAAGAGATCGAGTATGTCTGTGGCTCGGACGGCGTCTCGTACGCGAACGCGTGCTTGCTCGAGCAGCAGAAGGTGTGCGCGGCGCCCACACTGACCAAGGCCCGCGACGGCAAATGCGGCGGCGCGGACGCCGACGCGGGCGATGGCGCGACGTCGTCCCAGCCGCCTGCGAAAAGCAGCAGCCGCGCGGGTGCGCCCAGGGCCGCCGAGTGGATCGCAACAATCGCTTGCTGTGTCTTTGCTGCCGTCGCATTGGCGTGACGCCCTTCGCTATAACCAGACAACACGATGTGAGTTTTCTATCGCACCCATGTTGCAGTTCGGTTTGTCGTTTCCTAAAACTTAGGAAAACCTCCCCTGTCGCTCAGAATCAGATATGCCCTGTAAACGAGAATTTGCGGGTGGGTGTTGATGGGCACAAACGGGCCATGCTGGACGACCAGCTGGTGCCTGAACTTGACCGATGCGCACACGAGACGAGCCAGGTCCAGCAGCTCCAATGTGGTCCAAACCCACACACACCTGGAACAGAAAAAAGAAGGACGCTCCCGGGTTCCCTCGCACATCGGGCCGTGGTCTCTCATTTCCAGAACTTCGACCGCCACCCCCATCACGCATTCCTCTCCTCAATATGAAGCTCGCGCTCGCGCTCTCGGTCTCGCTGACGTGCGTCGCGGCGCTCGCGCAGCCCGAGTGCTCCGAGGGCTTCCAGTGTCTCGACGTGTTCCAGCCAGTCTGCGGCTCCAACGGCGTCACCTACAGCAACAACTGCCTGCTCAAGAAGGCCCAGTGCCAGGACAGCGCGATCACCAAGCGCAGCGACGACGCCTGTACGGCCAGCGACAAGCCCACGACGACGTTACCACCCGCGGCAACGACCAAGGCGCCCGCGGACGGTCCGGCCGCGACCACCACGACACCAACGACCACAACGACTACGACAGCGCCCGGCGCGACGCCAACGACGACCACGAGCGCCCCAACGGACGCGAACGCGACGCCCTCGCCGAGCAACGGCGACAGCGGCAACTCGAACGCCGGCAGCAAGAGCGACCCACAGGAGACCAGCCCGTCGGTGGTCACGACGGCGCCCTCGTCCACGACCACGGCGCCCGTGCCGGCGCCAACCAAGAGCAGCGCCGCGCCGCTGTTCGCTGTCGGGGCCTCGGCCGTCGCTGCCTGGGTCATTGCGGCCTTGCTGTAATCATAAGAGCGTTGTTGACCAGACAGAGAAGCGACAAAGACGAAAGAGCTGTCCGTCAACAACAATCAAATGCGTTTTGCCTTCTCCATCAAATACTACGTAGTAATCAGAGAACACGGTCTCGGTACGTTCATGGAAATGGTACATATACTTTGTAGTGCTCTTATGCATCCTGTTACTTTATGGGGGCTGCTACTACTATTACGTGGTAATAGTAGTAGTACGGAGTGTCCTCCAATGCACGTGAATCTCCGACGACGGTAGCGCGATGTGAACGCGATGTGTGACGTGCTATCAGTTGCATCGGTCTTTCCACCCTGTCCGCTCTATTGATTGATGGTACCGGCACGAGTTACTGCCAGCACGAAGAGATTGTATCACTGGTAATAGTACCCAGCTCGGGAGCGACCTCGCCCGAGCACGCTCGCGTCGTTGCTGCCGAAATCAAGAACCCGTCAAGCATGTGCACAACTGGGTGGCTGTGTATCACAGCCTGTGATTCACACAGGCGACAATAATAGCCACGTTTGCGTGCCATTTCCACAGTGTGGATTCCACACTAACTTTTGTGATGGGATCACAATACCGGTATTTAGCGGATTCACGATGTTGAAGGTGTCGTTGTCCACGCGAGCCTCCATCCATCTTGCACCTATTCACCGACGACGCTTCTCATGCGAGGCTATGTACTGTAGTCCTGAGTGGAAGAACATCTCTTCTATCTTTGGATATGCCTGTGATATGGTACTGTAGTCCCCCACACTGTGAGCGCTGCGAACGCGATGTTTACTGCACGGCTCTCGACTGTCACGGCGCAGGCGATCGTGGCCGTGGCGTGGATGTCAGAATGTTCCAGACGGGCGGTGTTGCCTCCGTTGAGGCGAAATGGGCGACCACGCAGTGAGTCACAAGAAACAGACGAGTGAGAGGAAAGAGAGCTGCTTCCTTTGAATCCAAAAGAGCGCACCATGAGCTGCTGAGCTATGTGTTTTGTCCAAGTTTGTGCGAGTGGGTGTATGGGATCACGCCCATGTACCGTATGTCAAGGGCCGTGTTGGCGCGTGTTGGCCGCTGAGACTCACCACTCAGCCTAAGTGGTAAGCTTCGTGGCTTCACAATCCGTACTAACGCAAGTATCCATGTGAAGCCACGATAGTCATCTCACTTTCCGGTACAGTGTAAGGGAGAATGAACCCACGTCGTGGGTGTGAACAGATCTCAAACACATCTCTCGCCAACTGACCGACTGGAAGTGGTTCAGTCCATATCAAGCTCAAACCCAACGGAACCATATGAGCCGTTGCCAGGGACCTTGCTTAATCTTCTGCTTTCTTTCGATGCCTCTCACTCTCCTTCTCTCCACGAAGCCCACACACCACACCACCATCACTACCACCAACCATGCAGCTCACCAAGGCCCTGACCTTTGTCGTCGCTCTCGCCGTGGCCTCCACGGCAACGTGCTCGGCGCTGTCGCCCGAGTGCCGCGAGCTCTGGAACTTGCCATCCGGCGAGGTGTGCGCGTCCAACGGCCGCACGTACAACAACTACTGCGAGGTCGAGTACGACAGCGCCAAGACCAACGACCCGAGCCTCGTGGTCGTCCACACCGGTCGCTGCAACAGCCCCACCAACAGCACAGTGAACGGAAGCCACAACACACCCGAGCCAGAAGAAGTCACGATCGCGTCGACTGCACGCACAAGCGACGCCGCCGAGAACGGACCCGCGGCGCTATGGGCCGTCGCGACCTCGGCGCTCGCGGCCGTCACGTTCGCAGCACTGATCTAATCGGGATGGCCCTCCATTATCCAGTGTATTGTACAATACAAATCTCAAAACCATGTCTTGTTCTCATACTACATCACATGACATCGGTTTAGACGGGGTATACTATGTTGAGAGAATAATATTAGGTGATACATTGTTTCAAGGTATCCTTTACAAGGGGTATAGGTTTTCAACCATCCAAAAGACTGTCCTGAGACCGAAAAGCGTCCGTGCCATGCGCCGACCACTTGGCGGATCTCTCTGGCTTCTTCGCTGCGTGAGTTCGGTCCCCATCCCGCGCCACCGCATGGCGCGCTGATGGAAATCTCCCGGTTTTCCTCCTGTGTCACCCGTGTTGTCAGTCGAGTTTCTTAGCAGAGACCGTCGTCCGCCATCATGAAGACCGCCCGCCTCGCGCTCGTGCTCACGGCCGTCGCCGCCAGCGGTGTCGCTTCCTCCCACGCCCAGCAGCAGTGCACGGACCTCACGCACTTTGAGTGCCCGGCGTCGGAGTGCAGCCCGACGTGCGGCTCCGACGGGCGCACCTACAGCACGCCGTGCCACCTCTGGTTCGCGCAGTGCACGAACGCGACGCTGACCAAGGCCGAGCGCGGCGTGTGCGCCGGCGAGCTCCACTGGGACATCGAGGCCTGCGCGTACAAGACCGGCGGGGACCCGCAGCCCACGAAAGTGGGGCCCATCGAGCGCGACGTCACCGACTCGAGCGAGAACAAGAGCGCCTCGCCGTCCACCGAGAAGCCCGAGACGGCGGCACCGGCGACGCGCCGCATCGATCCGCGCGCCGGCTCGGCCTCGGAAGCCGAGGAGACCACCACGGCGCCGGCGACGGCAGCCGTGTCGGAGACCAGTGCGTCGCCCGTGCCAACGCCGGTGCCGACGAGCGCCAGCGCAAGCGAGACCACGGCGGCGTGACTCGCCGTGGCGACGACGGTCGTGGCCAGTGCCTTGCTCGTCCACTAGATGCAGAGATGAGAAACGCTCGCGCGGGATCCAGAATACACATGCTACAGCGATGAGCTTCTTGTCCCCCCATGTCTTCCATCCCGACCGTCAATATCGTGCGTATACAGGCCTCACTGTTTACGTGAGACTCTTACGGGGGGACCGGAGATGCAGTCGTTGTACCCACCTGCTGTACGGTATTGTAATATCCGATGCCTCTTCCCGTGCGGACGGACTCTTCGTCGGTCTCTTCTTCACTCTTTCTCGAAAACAAATCTTCTTGATCGTCCTCACATCAATCCTTTTGGTGTCCAGGCAAACTTGCCGGGGACGCTTAGGTGTCTTCCACCGTCCCCATGGATCCTCTCCGATGTTCCTCCCCCAAGTCGCGCATGCGTTCTTCTCTCTGTCCGTCCACTCTTCAAGCACCCTACTACCATATTCTCTCTCGTGGGCCTCACTGTGAGGAAGCGGCGCAGGCAGTACCAGTGGCAGTGGCAGCCACGCCGACACGCCGACACCCAAGCCGGAGACATCGACCGTGACGTCGCCGGGCAGCCGGGCCGGCGCCTTCGAACGGCGCGACCAAGAACAAACTGGCAGTGATGACAGCGGTGGTTGCGACGGCCGTGGCGATGGTGTTGCGAGTGCGCAGCACGATTTGAAAACCAGCTCACGGTCGACGTCCGGTAAGGGGGAGAGAGAGATGACGCCGATAGCGTCAAGAACTTGTCGACGGCGGTGTCGGTTCTCTCTCCAGAACAACCAGAAGAGGTTTTATTGACTTGCGTCAACTTGAATGCGCATGAAAGCCAAAACAAAAACAAACCCTCTCACAGGGGGCTCATGGCTTCGTACCGGGATATCATACAGAATCCAGAGTGTAGCTAATGAGTCGGGTTGAATTCGTTTTGGCTTTGGGATCTCAAACTCACTTGTGCACACCCCGCCCCACATGCGATGGTTTGGGTTGAAAACGATTGTAAAGTATATCTCAGCAGCCACCGCAGTGACGAGTCGTCTTCTTGTCCTGTGTGCCTCCTGTCTGCTGCCTTGTCCCCGTTGCCATACTTGCGACGGCCAAGCCACACTCACTCCTCCCACCCACCCATGTACTCGGTCAAGTCGTTCGTCGTGCTCACAGTCACGTTGCTCGTGCTCAGCACCACCATGCCGCCTACACTCGCGGCCCCATGCCGTCTCCATGACGACGTCCCGTGTGTGAGGCCCATTACCTCCAAGGAAGAGCGAAGCGTCGCATGCCGGCCTAATCGATCGCTGGCGTCCAAGCCCAACACCACGTCGGTCGAGACCGCGCTGTCGCCCGCGTCCTTGTGTTCCAGTCCACTTCCCAAGCCTGAAGATGCCGCCCCGTGTGGGTCCTGCGCACTGTGGGCCGTCGCGTTCTCGGCGCTGCTCGCGTGGACCGTCGTGACGCTCGTCTAGTACGCCTCTAACTAATAGCCACATTTGTCCGAATGCATCGTTGTCACTGGGTCACGGATCGCAACTCGATGGAGAGAGAGCGCTCTCACTGGATCCCCATGCTCCGTGCAGGGCGCCTTTCCTCCTGCTTCCCCAAGACCTCGAAAGCCTGCCCTCATGCAGGCTCGACGCGTGATTGGTACCTGAATGATCGCCCTAATGGACGGGAGATGTTCAACCACCCAAGTACCCACTGTATCCAATTCACTGTCAACGCGTCGCAACACCTCCGTGGTCGCACACTCTCCCCACTCTTCTTCCACCAGCACGACCAACGTCGTGTGGCTCCTCCGACCCCTTCGGCTGTCCAGGTTACGCAGTACACTCTCCCTGACGGTGTCCTACGCCTGTTGCTCGGCGGCTCGGCGATACAAACTCGCCACACTAACGAGTTCCAAACCAATGAAGACCTACTCACGCCTCCGGTGCCTCGCGCCGCTCCTGGCGGTGGTCTCGACGCCCGCGGGCGCGCATACCACAGACTGTGCGGGGCCGGTGGTCTGCCCGGCCATTTGCGCGCCGACCTGCGGCTCCGACGGGCGCACGTATAGCAGCCCGTGCGCATTGGCGTGGCAAACATGCAAGAATCCTTCGCTCACCGACGTCGCCGGCGGCGTCTGCCCCGGCGACACGGCCTGGAACGCCACGAGATGTGGCAGCGACGACCCACAAGACTCAAGCGCCGGAAGTCACGGAGGCACTGGAAGTGGCAGTGGCGATGGGAGCGCAGGTGGAGACACCAACAACGCCACGTCGTCGACGCCCGAGCCGGAGACGCCGACCGTGACGTCGCCGAGCAACGCGCCTGTGCCGGCGCCTTCGAGCGGCGCGACCGAGAGCGAACGAGTGATCGTGACGCGCGCAGTGGGGGTGGTGGCGCTGGTGGTGGCCCTGGCGCTGTAGAGTGGGTGTCTCTCATCTCCCAACCAGACGCCGCTACGTGCGAGAGGTCCACGGAAAGAAGCCGCCGTGTGTGCGCTCGAGCGGGACCTTCGCAGGCGACCGTTTGCCGTCTCTCCTTTGCGTCCAACTTGATTTGAGGGACAGGACGAGTGCTTTGAGATCTCGTGCGTTGGGTTGGGAAACTGGCTGCTAACGTGCTATGAGAGTTAATCCAGAGACGGTCTGTCAATGCGTTGGTCAACCGATCCTCATGTTTTGCTTTCTTTCCTGGGTGCTTTGCCTCGTTGTCTCGCCAGCTCAACCCAGCTTATCCCCTACTTTGGTGGTTCAGTTCCCATTGTCCACCCCAACTTGCTTCCCAAAGCCCACACCACACCCAAGTGCAAGCCAGCACACTCGCGGTGACCGTTCGGGAACTTTGTTGGCAGCAGCTGCCAGCGCCCATGACGAGGCGGCGAGTGTGATGACACCAAGAAGAGCGGCGAGTCGACCGTGGACTGGGTCTCGCGCTCGTGTCCAAGCTCAACAACGTGACGGTTGACACGACACGACGTGGGCTCGTCCCGGTCCACAGCACAAGACCGAAGACACCGCCCCACGTGGCTCCTCCGTGCTTTGGGCCGTCGCATTCTCGGCGCTGCTCGCGTGGAGCGTCGCGACGCTCGTGGAAAGCCCCCTACATATCTACCCAGTAGAACGCACCGACAACCGCAGACTCGCTCTTCTCTATCCAATAAACCAAACAGTTGAGAACCTCTCAATCGTTGTCACACGAATCTCTTCTTCAGGAAGGCTGGTCGGCGTCTCTTCGTCGTCACCACCTCACGTCCGTTATTAGATAGCTCCCCGCCATTTGGTTGAACAGCGCCGCTTCTCATTTTTCGCCCAGCACATGCAATGGAGACGCCACGCCGGAGCTTCGCCGCAAGTGCCCACGGCAACGCGTCAGCAACGAATACCACGACAAGCTCGCGCTTCCCGGGTCCCGGCGGCGCGCCTTCGGGCAGTTTGTTTGATCCGCCACATGTGGCAACCGCTCGCGGAAGCGGCGGCGGCGCGCGCACGGACGACGAGCTCCATTTTGAGCGCTGGAAACAGACCGCGCGCGCCCAGGACGAGGAGCAGGCGCTGCTCCACCAGACCGTCGTGACGTCCAAGCGCCAGCAACTCGATGTGCAACACGAGCGCGTACGTGCAGTTTCCGTGTAGACGCTATGTTGGACTTGGTCTGAGATAACGGCGACCGTTGTGAGATAACTGAGACCGTCTCTGTTTGATCGCCCCGACCAGCTCGCGAAGCAGCGCGCGTTCATCCGCCACGAGAAGCGCAAGATCTTGCTGCAGAACGCGCTGCTCGAGTCCGAAAAGGAGCGCTTCGAGGCCTCGCTGACGTCCGACTGGTTCTGCCTGTCGGCGTTCCCCACGGTCCACGACCGCCGCGTCACGCTCGACGTCGGCGGCCAGCTCTTCGAGATCTCCTCGCAAGTGCTCCAGAAGGACCCGCAGTCCATGCTCGCGGCGCTGGTCGCCGACGACTCGCCGCTCTCGACGCTCGAGTGCGGCTGCTTCCGCGTCGACCGCGACTGGTCAGACACACCCTGGATAAATGGCTCTGGCTTCTTTCTCTCGGTCTCTCATTGAGGCGTCCGTGTCTGTGTAGGTGGCTCTTCCGGTACGTGCTTCACTTTCTGCGGACGGCATGCTGCCGCAGGACCCCAAGCTGCTGCGCGAGCTGTACCTCGAGAGCGAGTTCTGGAAGATCGACTCGCTGCGCAAGGCCATTGAGATGAAGAACATGGAACTGCTCCAGATCAAGCAGGACAACGACGCCAAGACCGCGGCGGCCGCGGCCGCGACGCTGCTTCACTCCACAGGCCAAGGCGCGACGTCCCACGCCAAGTACCACTTGGACTCGGCGCTGCTGACCAAGATGAAGGCCTCGAGCTTGCTTCCGGAGCAGCTCGCGCACGCCAAAGGCAGCGACGCCCATGCGTGGTGGCTCGCGGCGCCCACGTGGTGGGGTGGCGCGAGTGGGACAGGCGACAAGAAAGAGCCCAAGCTCGCGTCACTCGCGGCCACGGCCATGAAACGCGCGCAGCTGGACGAGCTCGACAAGCCCCGCAAAGACGACAAAGAGATCGACGCCTGGTGGAAGGCCGCGAGCTACAAAGGGAAAGACTTCGGCCACACGCTTGAAAAGGCCACCAAGCGCGCCGAGGACGACGGCAGCGGCACGCCGCGGTCCCCGCTCGTGCTCAGCTCGACGTGGCCCTCGACGCATTAAACAAATGACAGATACCTTGGATTCCCTTGTTTTTTTCTCTACGGTAACCAAACTCAGTTGATCGGTGTCTCCGGCCCACGAAGGAACTGCGTCGCGAGCTTGTCAAAGAGCTCGAACGCGCAGAGCGCGCTGTGCTCGTGGCCGGCGAACGCCACGGGTTTGCCCTCAAACAGCGTCTCAATGTAGAACGCGCCCGTGGCGGGCGCCTCGTAGACTTCAAAGGTCACGACCGTGCCGTACTCGGGGAGGATCTTGTCCACGTGGAGCTGCAGCGCGCTGATGAGCGCGACGATCGAGTTGTCGTGGGCCGAGAAGAACGACATCTTGGGGTTCTCTTGTTGTTCTGGGTCGGTGATGGACTTGAGCAGCTCGTACACTTGGCGCACGCCGTGCTCGTAGGCGTTGAAGCAGAACTCCTTCTGCGCGAAGAGCTGGTGCCAGAGCCACGAGTCGTACTCGCACATGGTCGCGTACATTTCGTCCGTGATGCCCTCGGGGAACGCGAGCCCGTTGGCCTTGCGGCACGTGAGCCCGTCGCGGATGGCGGTCCAGGGTACGTGCTGGTCCGCTGGCACGCCGACGATCTCGCGTAGCGTGTGGCCGAGCTGCTCCATCTGGAGACGGTCCACTGGATCACGTTTCTCGATCTCGTGGGCCACGATCTGTTCGATCTCGTTAAAGATCGTGATCGGATGCGCCGGCGCAAGCCAGTTGATGGCCTGCGTGCGCACGTGGAAGACACGATTCGGCTCGGGATTTTCGTTGTCCGGAAAGAACATGCCGCGCAGCAGGCACTGGACAGACTGGATCGTGCGGTCGACGTTGGACGAGAGCACGTAGACACTGTCGTGCGGGTTTGCGTCGAGTCCGTGCTCCTTGATGTACGCGTCGTAGACGCCCCCGAGCGTGCGGCCCTTGGCGATCATGTGGTCCACACCATGGGCCGTGAGGTGCGCGAGCGGCGCCATGCTGCGGTGCCGCGGCACGCCATGGGGCGGCATCGTTGGGTCGTCGCCCACGACCACGGCCACGCGGTTGAGCGCCGCGAGCTGCGCCGGCGTCGCGGTCTGGCGCGCCCAAAACGCCAGTTCGTCCGGCGTCATCTGCCACTTGGCGCCGACGCTCGTGAGGATCGGCGCGCGATCGCCGTGGCGGTGGAAGAACATCACGTGGCGCAGTACGAGCGCGCTGCGTGGCGGCACTGGGGCAGGAAGCGGCGTCGTCATGGCGCTGCCAGTGCAAAGGGCGAGCGAGCACCTTGAAGAATGGCGACCAGGGACTCTGGACGGGTTGACGTCGACGATCCTTGGGACTGCCGATGTCGTCGCTGCTGGTGACGCGAAGGTCGCTCGAAGCGTGAGCGGCAATCTGCGACATGTGAGATTGAAGAATTTCCGGAGTATAAATGGGCACACGTCGCATACGATCATGACAGGGGGGTCGTCACTTTCTTCCTTTTCTGATACACTCGTGGAGGCGTCTTCCTCTACTACAAACCGAAGTGGCGCTGGCTGTGTCCGAGACGGAAACTCAAAGGAACGAGTTGGCTCGCTTGTGGTTGAGAAAGTCTTGGGCGAGCGCGAGTACGTGGTCCACGGGGCAGAGCGTGGCGTGCTCGTGGCCGTGGAACGCGACCGGTTCGTGCTCGAACTTGGCCTGCACGAGCAGCTCGCCGCTCGCGAGATCCTCGTAGAACTCGAAGCTCAGCATGCCACCGTAGTGCGGGATCACGCGGTCGAGCTGCAGCTGCAGCGCGCGCATGAGCGCGACCAGCGAGTTGTCGTGGGCCGAGAACAGCGTCATCTTGTGCGGGGTCTCGCGCTGGGGCCACACAACGAAGCCAGTGAGGTCCAGAGAACGGAAAGTAACGTGCACGAGGTGCAAAAATACCTTGTGGATGGCCTGAACGCGGTCGTGGAAACGCTGCACGCCCAGCCGGAACGCGCCAACGCAAAAGTCGCGTTTGCCATAGAGCGTGTGCCAAAGCCACGCGTCGAGCTCGTATATCCGATCGAACAGCGCCGTGTCGAAGCCGTCTGGAAGCGGCAGTCCGTGCTCGCGGCGGCAAACCAGGATCTCACGCACTGTACAGCAAAACAATCAGCCATGGCATCAACTACAATCCGAAGGGAAGACTATTCTATCCACGTACAGGAGCTCCACGGAATGAGCCGGCCCTTTTCGAGTCCCGTGACTTCGCGAATGCGGTCCGCCGTTTGACGTAGTCCTTGTGGTGCGCGGAAGCGCAGATCGTCGGCCAGCAGGCGATCCAGATCGCGGAACAGCTCGTACGAATGCGACGGCCCGAGACTGTTGGACTCGTCCACGTGGATCGCGATGGTTTGGTCGAGTGGTTTCTGGACAGCGTTACCATTCTCTGGACTGAAGTGGTCCGGAAACATGCCCGCAAGGATGCACTGCGCCGAGCGGATCGTGCGGCGGATGTTGGTCGAGTGTACATACAGATCACGCTGCGGGTCGGCGTCGCGGAGCAGCTCAGTGTACCGCGTGCGCAGCGCCCGGCCCTTGGCGGTCATCTCCCCCACGCCCTTGGCCGTGAGCTGACCGCAGGGCCATTGCCCACCGTGGCGCGGCGACGGTGGATCCGCGTGCTCGACGGTGTGCTCGGCGTGTGCGCTGTTGCCGTGGCCGGTCGCGCGGGTTGGCTTGGTGAGCACGACGCGCGTGCCACTGCTGAGCTCATTGATGACCTCGTAGCCGGCGAGCCGCGAGATCCAGAACTGCTGCTCATCGCTGGTCATAGCCACTTTGGAGCCCACGCTCTTGGTGATGGGCGAGCGGTCGCCGTGGCGGAACATAACGAGCACGTGCACGAGCGCGAGCTTGCGATCGGTGGTGGCGGCGACGGCGGCGTTGGCGCCATCATCGTCACGTGGCGAGGTTGTCGCAACAGCCATTTTAGGAGTTTTGGGGTTTTCTCTGGACGAGTCTGGATGAAGACTCTGGACGGCCGATCCGGAGATGGCGCCGCTCGTCCGGAACGCTGGAACTCGGCGCTCGCCTTCCGGATGGGAGCGTTTACTCATCCAATATGGCTTTTGTTGTTCGGGCTTGAAGATATCTCCTGTGTGATGATTGGTTGAAATATTTTGGACCTATGTGATTGGTTGATAGTCAGATATTTCGAAATCAAGCGCTATGATTAGCCAAAATAGGCTCGGGATCAGCTCCCCCCTTTGGGTTTCTGGATCGGGGAGCAGGTCACGCGTCACCCGGAGAGGCCATCACCAGAGACGCTAGACAGACAACCATGGCGGCCTCCAAGACGTTGCTGCTGCGCGCGACGCTCGCGCTGCTGGCGCTACTGGTCTGCTGGACGGTCATCGCGCCGGTGGGCGCTAAGAAGAAGTCCAAGAGCTCCAGCTCGCTGCTCACGGGCGAAGAAAAACTCGCGACGATCCCAGGACTGCTCAAGGAGGGCGTGCTCGAGTTCACGACCGACAGCTACGGCCAGTTGGCCGTGCGCCCGGACCGCCCGTACCACTTGATCGTCCTGTACACGGCGACCGCCGACAAGTACGGCTGCGACGTTTGCAAGTACGTAGTTTGTGCTGGTTGGCGCTCTGTGGTGTGTTTTGCAGGTTGCTCACAGATGAAGCTTCCCTCTCATTTGATTAGGACTGTGCACCCAGAGTTCAACGCGCTCGCGCAGTCGTACATCGCTGCCAAGCAGACGAAGATCGACACGCGCGATGGGCTCGACATCGTGTTTGGTGTGGTCGACTTTGACGACAACAAGGACGTCTTTGGACTGGTGCGTTTGTGGACTTCCGTGTGTGTCGAAGCAAAGTATACTCACGTTGTGAACATCACTTTTTTAGTACGGCTTCACCTCGGCGCCACACATTGCGTACCTAGGCCCGGACCGTAACCAGGACGAGGGCAAGCGCACGCCGTCCAAGATCGAGATCCCGCCGCACGACATGTACAACCTCTACCAGCAGGGCAAGCGCGCCGAGGACATTGTCGGCTTCGTCAAGACCAAGACTGGCTTCGAGGTGCGTCTACCAGGCGGCTGATACCTCCTCGGACATGTAGGTATTGACTTCTGGCTGTATCCTTTGTTCATCCAGTACGAGATCCAGCGCTCCAAGGCCGTGCTCTACGCGACGCTGCTGACGCTCGTGGTCTTGTTGCTCGTGCTGGCCAAGATCGTGCTCTCGAACCTGGACAAGGTGCTCGCCAAGCTGCGCCGCAAACGCCTGTGGATGACCGTCTCGCTGGTGCGTGTGTATCTCTTTCCGGTCCTATCTCCTGTCGAGAAACTCATTTTTTGGTGATTGCCCTGCCAGCTCTTCTATGGGCTCTCGGTCTCGGGCATGGTCTACTGCATCATCCGCGAGCCGGCGATGTACCAGACCGAGCGCAACGGCAACATCAAATTCTTCCACCCGCAGGGCCGCACGCAGTTCGTCGTCGAAGGCCTGATCGTCGGCGCCTACGACGTCGCGGCCGCGGTCGCGATGATCCTGCTCTCGCAGTGGGCCATCTACGTCCAGAACAAGTCGCTCCGCTACGCCGCGATCGTGGGCTGCCTGCTCTGCTTTGTGTTCATGTACCAGCAGATGATCTCCGCCTACAAGTTCAAGAACCGCTGGTACACGGGCTGGTTGGGCTTCTAAAGCACCCAGCGGAGTGCAGAGCGAAAGTGAGAGAGAGAGAGAGAAGTCGCCATCCATCCTGTCCGAACTTCTCCATCACCTGAGGAAAAAATCAAAATGAGTTTTTGAGCGGAATATTTTCGTGAAATGCTTTTCCTGATTTTCTATGAAACCGGATATGGGATTGGGTGGCGAGTCGCCGGTTTTGGCTGGTGGGTAGATATCGTAGGATCGTTGCCAAGCCACACACCCCCGAAGCCGTATTGTTTTTCACAGAATCTTTTCGTACGATTATTGCGATGCGACACGCTTTGCCTGTTTGTTGCCTGGAACAATCTTGGCAGCTCGCTCTCTCCTTCTCAAGCTGTGCCACTGTGTTCCTGTGTTCTGGCCCTCCAGTGTGAACACACGACCTGACGCATGTCTTGCGGCTGGGTCCAAACGACAACAAACGCCCGCGTAACCCACCGCCCCATCGTCGGCACCCAGCACACACAACTCCCCTCCTCTTCACTCATTCTTCCCGCCGCCGCTGCTGCAACCCCTCGCCATCACCATGGAGGGATGGCTCACGAAGCGCCGCGACCACATGAACCTCATCTGGCGTACGTTCTTGCTCTCCATACTTTGTTCTCCGCCATTCGGTTCCAGCGAGCGGAGCAGCTCACGTTGACCCTCTTGTCGCTCGGATTCTTGACAGTCGAGAGGTACTTTGTGCTTGATGGCGCGCAGCTCCGCTACTACCGCAAGCGCGGCGACCCGGCGCCGCGGGGCACTTACGTGCTCACGGACGGCTGCCAGGTCAGCGGCGTATTCAACTCGGAGGAGAAGCACCGCCACCACGGGCCCGTGTGGATGTTCCGCATCACGTTCTCCGTGGACGCCGGCTCGGGCGAGAAGTCGTACAAGAAGGATCGCTTCTTGGACCTCGGCGCCAAGACCGAGGAGCAGGCCAAGGACTGGAAGCGCGCGCTTGAGAATGCCGTGCGCTCGATCCGCGAGCTCGTGCTCCACCAGCGCAAGCTGCGCTCGGACGCCGAGCTGTTCCCCGTGTCGGGCCCGCAGAAGGAGCCGCCGCGCTTGCTCAAGCCTGACGAAGACACGGTCAGTCTCTTTAACTTGGACGCCGACAACGTCAAGGCCGAGCAAGGCTGGTGGCTCGCGCGCGTCGAAGAAGGGCTGCGCGTGATGCAGGAGTGCCCGCTGGGCCACCAGGTCGCGGCGTCGCTGTTTGCGCAGCACGCGCAGACCACGAACGGCCTCATGGTCTCGTCGGCGGTCTCGGCCGTGCTCTCGTTCAGCATCATGTACTCGTTTGTAAACAACATGCTGCTCTGCTTTTGCACGGCCGCGGTCGCCGTCGCCGTGTGCGGCATCGCGATTACTCCGACCCAAAACATTGAGATCCCGAGCCTCCGCGTCTCGCAGGCCGTCCACGGCACGCCCACCGAAGTGTTCCGCCTGCTCATGAACCCCAAGCGCGTGCAGCGGTGGGACCCGTCGGTCGCGACCATGCGCGTGGTCCAGCAGATGGACGACCAGGCCGACATTGTCTACATCACGCAGCGCCCCGTGTTTCTCTGGCCCATGTGGCAGAAGCCCCGCGACCTCGTGCTCATGCGCTACTGGCGCCGCGAAGAAGACGGCTCGTATTTCGTCATGTACAAGAGCGTGGACCACCCGGAGTGTCGCGTGCGCCACAACTGTGTGCGCGCCACGGTGCTGGGCGGCGGCTTTGTGATCGCCCCTCAAAAAGTGCCGAGCGGCACGATGCGCTCGCTTGTGAGTTATGCGCTGCGGTACGACCCCGGAGGGTGGACCTCGCGCATCTACCACCAGCTCGGCATGGATGTCGACCTCGTCATGCCCATGCTGCGCAGCGTCGTGGGCATCCGCGACGAGATGAGCGGCAACGACTTTATCACGCCCATGGTCACGGTCGCTGTCAACCAGAGCAGCGGCGCCGCGAGCGACACGGCCAGCGAGTCGGGCGTGTCCACGGCGAGCGGCGCGGCGTCCGGTGAGGCCGCGTCGTCGTCGGCGGCTGCCGCGAGTCGCGTCCGCATCGATCCGACCAACCGCGTCAAGTTGGGCGTGCCGCGACTGACCAAGACGCTTCCGGACAAGATGTGGCACGAACCAGACGCCTCGCTGTTCCAGATCCGCGGGCCCAACTATTTGATCGATAAGAAGAAGATGGCGTCGGCGCCGGCCAAGTTCCACCTCGTAGGCGTCGACTACTTTTCGTTTGAGAGCCCTGCCGATCGGTACCACGTATCGGCGCGGGCCGACAGCATCGGCAAGACCTCGGGCAAGTTTACGTTTGTGATCAATATGATCATCCCGGGCCCAGAGAACACGACGCTCGTGTTTTACTTCCACCCAGTCAAGGACAACGTTTTCGACGACGGCTCGCCGTTCTCGGAGCTGCTGAACGACTTTTTGGACGGCGACGACGCGTTCCGCAACTCGCGCTTCAAGCTCATCCCGACGGTCGTCGAAGGCAGTTTCATCATCAAGCAATCGGTCGGCTCCAAGCCCACGCTGCTCGGCAACAAGCTCAAGTGTCCGTACTACAAAGGCGACACGTACTTTGAAGTGGACATCGACATCTCGTCCAACTCGGTCGCGAACACGGTCGTGGGCATGGTCCAGGGCGTGACCAAGTCGCTCGTGGTCGACATGGCGTTCCTGCTTGAGTCGCAGAGCGAGGAAGAGCTGCCCGAAGTGCTGCTGGGCGCCGTGCGGCTACAGTACGTGTCGCTCGACAAGCCCACAAGAATGCCCAAGGCCGTGTAGGAGGTAGCAATCCCAACCAAGAGCAGCACGTCTCTCTCAAGTGGAAAGGGAGTCGGTCGCGCCGATCATCATGTTGATACATCCAGCGGAGAAAAGAAACCAAAACAAAGCGAGTGGAATGAAACTATCGAGGAGCTTGTCTTCATGGCTGACACTACTACTCACATGCGCAGGTTGGATGTGGGTCAAACACTCTGCGTGGCTTGCTTGCTTCTTCTCCTATCGACTCTCGTTCAAATAATAAAACTACGTACACTAACTAAAACTACGTATGCTACAAGAGCGCCGTCGGCGGCGGCACCCTGCTGTCTTCTTACGCCTGCTGCATCTCGACATCGCCGTCGTCCGGATGATGCGTGGCGTCGGCGGTGGTCACAAGATGCCGCGGCAGGCGTCGAAAATTGTGGTGGTCCCAGACAGTGTCGCCCATGGTCACGCGGCTCCACAGTCGATTCACCAGACTCGCGTTGTACACGTCGGCGTTCGTGAGAAAGTGGAAGATCTGGGCGCTGACCTCCGTCTTGACTGGCGGTAAGTCGTTGCCAAACAATGGCAAGACATACACACGCCCAGGAGTCTTCCGGCCAATCGATAATGCCTCCAAAGCATGAGGGTTGTACGGCATCAATCGCTTCGTGTGGCGACTACGAACATCCTTACCGTACGGTGTCGGTGCCGGGGGTGGTCGAGTGGCATCGCTGAGCGGAGACAAAATGTGCGGTGGCTTGGGCGCACTCAGCGTCACACTCTGACCAATCGGACTCGCGAACGACGGCGTGGTGCTGACGCGGAAGCTGAGAGTGGACGGAGTCGCAGCAGCGGCTGCAACGCCCGGCTCTGTCTTGATGGCCACGTCCGCAGCACCTAGCTGTGTCGTCGCGGAGTGTGCCCCGTTGAAAGACCGAAGCAGCGCCGATGCACGACTGTTCTTCATTTGGGCGCGGAATCGCTCCGTCCTTTCGCGCTCACGGCGTGGCGACACTTCGAATGGCGACGAGAAATTGCGAGCCCACGTCTCGCGGTCAATGCGAAGCCGCTGCCGAACACTTGGCAGCGATGGCGACACGAACTGGTCTCCGTTGGCATCTGGTGTTGCAGCAGCAGCGAGCGTGACCGATCCTCTCACCAGCTCTCTCGCACCCGGGCCACTACCATTGAGGACTGACAGAGGGGTCGCGACACCCGCGTTCTTCAAGACGTACGGCGAGTGGTTCTTGCAGTCGATACAGCGACAGTTTTCGCCGCACGGCACACCTGCTTGGAAGCACTCGCAGTACCGCTTCTGGCACCCCGACTTTTTACAGTGGCAACCATGCTTGTGCATCTTCTTGAAATCGCCGCTCAGGTCGCCCTTGCCGTGCGCGTGGTGGTGCTGGGGGCCATGGCGATGTTCGTTGTGTGGCGTCGTGAAGCCAGGGATCATCCTAGCTGGTGTGGCTCCACCAGGAGTCATCGTGACCACGGTCAACTCGATCTTCGGCTTGAACGCATTCGGATTCTTCTCAAGTCGGGATGTAATGGCTTGTTGGCGAACAGACTCGTGAGCTGGGCTATTGCAGCAAGACACACAGTTGCAGAGCTCATCACAATACTCTCCGTTCGCAAAGCACTCGCAGTAGAGCTTTAGGCACTTGGACTTTTTGCAATTGCAGTGCACCTTCTTGGCAGGGTTACCAGTCGGTCCTTTACTGGCAGCCACAACAGGCATCGCCGGCACAGATTGCTGAACCGGCGTGCTCAGAAGCTTGGCGCTAGCTGCGAAGCCACCCGTAGCCATTGGAAGCGGGGTCGTGGTAGCCGTCTTCAGTTTCGGCGCCGTCACCGCTTTCACAGGCGTCGTTGTCGGCAAGATCTGGGCGGATTTGGACGCAACTACCGCTTGCGGCGGTTCTGGCTTTGGAATATCCACGTTGATAGACATCACTGACTTCACTGGGGCTGGCGGTGCGGCCTTCTGAGCTGGGTTTGTGGAAGGCGTTGGCGTGGACGTCTCGACGGTTGGGGCGACAATCGGTACTGCAGCGACGGGCTTGGCAGCGGTAGGGCTCTTGCGCAACTTTAAGGGGTGTAAGTTTGGAGTTTGCACCGAGCTTACGAGACTCGTGGGCAGAGTCGGTGTCGACACACTTCCAAGCGTTGGGGATAGTCGTCGACGCAATGAGATGTTGGACGTCTCTGGATCCACCGGTGTCGAGTTCTCCTTTGTCAAGACAGCTGTCCCCGTCACCCCCTTCTCGGAACTGTCGTTGGCCTCTTCCACAGAGTCCAGGAGCTTGCGTTGCGCACTACGTCCGTTGAGGGACTGCAGAGCACTCCGATTCTTGGAGTGCTTGGGCTTGACCTTTAGAGTCTCCACAGACACTGCCTTCTTCGCTTCAGTTGTCGATGCTGTGGGTGGGTCCTCCTTCGTTGGCGTGTGCAGCAGTTTGCGTTGCACGTTGAGTCCTTTGCAGTTGATCTTCATCTGGCGCTGCTTGCTCTCGTCCAGTTTTCTCTTCCGCGCCTGCTTCTTCCGCTTCAAGCTGTTGTTGATCGCCTCCATCTCGCGTTTCGTGTGCGACGGAGGGAACTGATCGAACGTAACGTGAAGCTTCATCTTCATGACGCTCGAGCTGCTCACTTTCAGTCGTTCATCGCGGCCTGGCGTAGAGCTGGTCGACGCGCGAATGTTCGGAAATGACTCGTTCAAATCGCGTGATGACGAGGATAAGGATGACGAGCGACTAGTGCGAGATGACGATGAAGACGGAGCTGTCGACGAAGAAGGCGAAGAAGATGATTTGCTCTCAGTCATGTGAACCGGCGTCTTCGGTGTTGGGGCTGACTGCACAGGGGGATCACGCGGACCCAAACCTGGAGAAGGAAACGGGGGCAGCCTGGAAGAGAGAAAGGAAATCACATGTGAGAACAAACGGCCAACAACGTGCTGTGGGAATTGGCACGAGACGTACAGGCGTTGGAGGTCAATCGATGACGGCACGGCAGGTGAGAAACGGAGCGTCAGGAAATTGGTTTCGAGATCGTCGTCGTTCGCAGCTCCCGGGGCTAGCGGCGACAGCGTATTTGCGAACGAGAAGAGCCAGTCCTGGTCGTTGGTGCCTTGCAATGCACTCGGCGCGCAGCTCGGATCGTCGATATCATCGGCAAACGGGTCCCTCCCTGTGGAGCGCAGGATCTGCGCTCTCGCTCGAAGCGCCTTTGCCTTCTGTGACGCCGCTGGAGACGGTGTCCGCATGAGCGAGAGGCTGTTGCGCCGCCACGGGATCGACGACGAGGGTGTCAACGACGAGGATGATCGCACGCCCTCGGGCAGCTTACACACAATGGCGTCGGGCATCGGCTCGTTCTTGATCGAGATGTCACTGCCTCGAGAGTGCAGTGGTGTGCGCGGCGAGCGCGTCACGCTGCGGCGTGGCTCCGGCTCGAGCTCGTTCTCGTCTTCTTCGTCGGACAGTCTATCTTTCCCAGCGAGCCGCAGCGTCGCGGGCGACGACGCCGTCGAGTTGCTTCGGCTCTTTGCATACGGAGACCGAAAGAAATGGGAAGGCGACACGTCCTTCTTGCTGCTCGCTGTGTGGGAGCGCACGGGCGAGGCCAGCGGCGTGAGCAAGCCCGTTGTGAACTCGGTCTTGACGCTACGCGTCACGCTTGACGTCTTGGATGCGGCTGGCGACGGTGTGAACAGCGTGAAGGCCTGCGTGCCGTCTACAAACAAGAGATGGAACACTACGTTAGTCGCCGCGGCCCTGATCCACCAAATACGAATGAAGCCCTGCGTACCGGCAAGCGAGTTGAAGCTGAGGAAATCCAACACGTGGCGGTCGCGCTCGGGCGAGCCGTCGCCTGAGATGATGCTGAACGCGTCATCGCCCGTGGATGCGCCATCGCACTCGTCGTCCAGCGAGTCCACGTCGTCCAGCCGCAGCACAGACGTCGCCGCGGATCGCGGCACACGCGGCGGCGGCGCCATGCCAGTCGAATGGTGATCCGTTAGTCGTCCTCCTCCACTCGCCGACGTTGGCGGCAGCATGCGACGCGGCGGTGGCGTCCGCAGCGCCGCCCTCGACGGGGTCGTCGCTGTGGACGACGGCGCCGACCCGGAGGACGTCGACGTTGAGGCGCTCGGGCGCGGCACACAGCCGGGGCTGCTGCCCGTGAGCAAGCGCCGCCGCCTACGGCGCGAGGGTGACGGCGTCGTGGTCGCCGACGCTGCGGAAAGGGAAAGCGCGCGCTTCTTGGCCGAGCCCGTGGCGGTTCTCGGCTCGTGGTCGTCCATTTTCGACCGGAATTTCGCGGACCGGCGCGTGGAGCGATGGCGGACACAGATCCCGCTGCTCGCGTCGTGTATATATGCGCTGGAAGGGTGAACAGGACGCGGAGGATAGCTTCCTTCTCCACACGGAGACCAATGGGTTTCCCGTCTTCTTTTCCGTGGCTTCCCTGCTGGCGACGCGGCCGTCAATGCGCGCTGTTGTTTCAAAGGCCCAAAAAAGGGCGCGCGGAACAAATTGGCGCGAAACGGATCCAGCCAATCAGAAGACGCCAAATAATGATTCCGCCAATCAGCGATCGAGCTAGAGGCAGGAACAGTTTCGCGCGCAAAAAGGATTTCGCGCGCGCGTCTCTGGGTGTGGACCGTCAAAAGCGGGTTGGGGAAGTGTGAGGGGGTGGGCGGGCGGGATAGCGTTTAGGGCAGCGCCAGCAGGGAGCAGGTGGTGAAGGGATCAATTGACGCCGGTGTAGCCATCTTCCTCCTCTTCCTCCTCCTTCTCATAGAACTCCGCACTGGCGGCGACGACAGCCTGGTCTGGAGAGCAGGCGGGCGTTCGCTCCACGCTGGTGGTGTGTAGGTAGGTACTTCTTGGATTAATTCGGTAATTCTAATTCATCGGCGTCCGGATTACTTGTATCTCCGGTGGGGTCCTTCCTCCGCCAGTGGACACTCGAGTGCGGGCGCGCTTCCCCCGTCTTGTTTCCGCTCCAGCTCTTCCCTGTCCGCGGTGC
>JAADXJ010000214.1:0-33106 GCA_023337735.1 Pythium biforme
GAGTAAACGTTCTTGCCTTCGGCCTCGAGCTGCTTTGTAATGCCGTGGATCACGACGGTCTTGGCGGCGGAGACCTTGCCGAGGAGCGGGTTAAGCGGGTACTTCTCGGCCATCGTCTCGGGCTCCTTGGCTCCCGTGTTGCTGTTGCTGGTGGAGTTCGTGGTAAGCTTGAGCTTTTGTGTGACCTCCTTGAGCGAGTCCTCAAACTTCTGGATCTGCGATTCGGAGTTCGGGTTGAACTCGTATAGACCCTGGAACAGGTCGAACGAGTCCTTGCACGTGTCTTCGACCAGACGCACGAGGTTCTTAAAGCCACGTGTGTCGATCGGCGTGTTCTTGACACCCTGCACACCCAGAATGCGGCCGGTCAGGTGCGTGAGGAACTGCGAGCTCGCGGCAAATTCGTCGTGGGCCTCGCATGTCATCTCCAGCATGCGGCACAGCTCCGACTCGAACACGCGCAGGAACTGGGCCATAGCATGCGCATGGTCCGGCTCGACGACGCGTACTTTTTCGAACATCATGTTGAGCCCGCGCCACGAGTACTTGCCACTTTCCGGGCCGAACATTGGGTGCGTGCAGAGAATGCTGCTGCTCGCGGGCAGCTCGCGCAGCAGAATCTGCTTCGGATGCGTCTTGACCGAAAGCACGTCGATAACCACGAGCTTCTCGAGCAGCGCCTTGGGGATCTTCTCGAGCACGGTCTCGAAGGAAAGAATGCTCACACAGAGCACAACAACGTCGAGGTCTTTAAAGAATGCCTCGAGCTCGGTTTCGGACGAGTAGTACTTGGCGCCGAACGACTGGGCGACCTGCGTGTAGTCTGTGCGCGACGTGGCGCGCACGTTGTGGTACTTGGTGATCGTCTTGGTGAGGAACTGGCCAAAGTTACCAAAGCCGTAGATACCCACGTTCAAGCGCGGCGACGGGACGGGCGAAGCACTCGCTGAAAGTGCCGGAGACGCCGGCGGGTACGCGCCGACGGTCTCGAGCTTCTTGCGTACGTCGCCAAGCAGACGCCCCTTCGTCGGGTACGATCCGAGCACGCGCACAAACTTGCAGAACTCGCGCAGGTGGCGCAGCGCGTTCACAACGTTCTCGTCGGCCTGGTGGCCGATGATGTCGATGTAGAAGAGGTATTTGTACTTGCGGCGGTCCTCGAGCGGCGGCGGCGCCACGGAAAAGTCGGGCGACGCGTCCGCTGCGCCTGCGGCATAGTCCTCATCCAGGATTTGCTGCGCGGCCGAGTAACCCCACGGGCGGCTTTCGATCTTGGCCAAGTCGATATCGCGCAGCGAGAACGCCGAGAGCGCCTTGTAGAGCTGGCCCTTTTCGTTCGAGTCCATGAACGAGAACACGACCGAAGTCTTGAACTCGGCGTCGGCGGCATCGCTCGGGCGGCTCGCGGCCGTCGCGGCGTCGTCGGTCTTGGCGAGCAACAAGAAGCGCGTAAAGTTGCCGGCGTCGTCTTCGACGTTGCGCTCGAGCACCTGCAGGCCATAGTACTCGGCCGCGAGGTCGCTCGCGACCGCGGCCGTGTCCTTCCACTGGTTGTCGGCGAGCATCTTGGCGCTTCCGGCCGTGTCGTACTCGGCGCGCGCGGTCGCGCCCATGGCCTCGATCGTGTGGGCGCACTGCGCGAGCGCCTGAGGGTGGCTGATGACTGTCTTGATGTCGCTCTTCTGGACACCGGGCAGCGCCAGCAGCGAGTGCTCGACGCGCAGGTCGTACTCGCCGACGATGCGCAGGCCGACCTTGAGCAGCAGGTCGTAGTTGGCGTGGATCGAGCCGCCGAGCGAGTTCTCGATGGGCAGCACGCCAAAGTCGCTGTCGCCGCTGTCGACGGCGTGGAACGCCGCGTCAAAAGACGGGAAACCACGCGCCACGATCTGCGCGTGGTTGCCCAGCAGCTGGCGCGTCGCCTTCTCCGAGTACGCGCCCGGCACGCCCTGGTACGCGACCTTGATCTCCATTGTCGTGGGGAAGGAGGTGGAGGGTTCCGAGGGCAAGATGCGAAATGAGAAAGGGGAGAGGGGAGAGGGAAATGTTGGGGATCGATCGACGGATCCAACGTTTGACCAACTTTATTCCAATCCAATAGAAACAGCAACGTTGGCCAAACCCAGGCACACGATGATGCAGTAGAAGAAGCCTAGTGCCTCATGCGGGTCTATTTCGTGACATACGGTAACTGTGTTTAAAACAGTAGATTAGGCCAAGACGTACCCCTACCCTAATGTACTATCCCAATGATGGTGTTTGGTACACTGAGATAGGATGGTGGGATCGCAATGCGCATACAGATTCTCTGTACAGTGCCCCAGCTTCAAGGTGCGTGTCGACCGCTGGCGAGGGAAACCTCTATTCGTTTGCAGACGAGCGAGCCAAAAGAGACGGACGCGCTTGAAGTTTAGTTGGGTGCGCTGTGTGTCGACGACGAGCGCGGCGTGGTGCCGACGAACTGCAAGCAGTCCGGGAGACATGACCGTCTGCATTCGATTTCGTTGGTGGGTTGGTGTCACCACCGTTGTGACAACTTTGACGCGTTGGTACAGTACCCCGGGGCTACATGCCGCAACCCCCGGGGGTTCTACTGTCGCTGGCTCGAAAATGATGACGCTTTGGTCAGATCGACACTGCATGTTCTTGTGGCTGCTTGGGTGGGTGACGTCACACACGTGGTCACTATATCGAATAGTGACCTTGTGGTTGCCTAATCAAGGTCCAAGTTGTCCGATGAGGATACAGAGACGACGCCTCAAGATCGATCTGTGGACCTCTTCGATTGTGCGGATCCGTTTCGGGGGATGCAAGAAAACACGATATGCTGACAATGGGCGGACCGTTTCGTCACGTGCATCTACGATAGTACTTCCTCTTACCCCACATGTAAGTTGTGCAGCAAGTGTGTCTGCCCGCCTCTTCTGTCTGTGAGCGCGCGTCGCTGGACCCCTCATCGGCATGCCCGTGTACACGCCCATCTCGCCGACCTTCAGCTCCACGGAGGCGACGCTCGACGCGCTCAACGCCGCGTCGTTCTACCAGGAGAATACATCCGCCGCCGGCAAGACCGCGAGCGGCGGCGGCTTCAAGAAGCACGCCGCGTCGCTCGGGCGTTTCGAGAAGGCGTTCGTGTTCATCGTTGACCCGCGTTCGTCCAAGTGGGCGTCGCTCTACAGCTTCTTCATCGCGTGCGCGGCGTTCACGAGCTGCTTCATGCTCTTTCTTCAAACGCTCGACGGCCCCAACCACCACAGCACGTACCCAGACTACCCGAGCCTGCCGAGTGACCACGACTATAACATGTCGGACCTCGTGTTCACCTGCATCTTCACGCCCGAGCTGCTTGTGCGCATGGTCATCTGGCCGTCCATGTGGAGAGACCACGAGTACCTCACGCAACGCCGCCTCAAGCCGTTTCTCCGCGATTTTTTCAACTGGTTCGACGTCGCCGCGATCCTGCCGTTCTACACGGACCTGATCTTTGGCCAGGAGAAGAGCTTTGTGATTTTGCGACTATGCCGCTTGTTGCGCATCTTCAAGCTCGCGCGGAACCACTCGGGCACGTACATCCTGCTGCGCGCGATCAAAGCGAGTCTCGCGCCAATCTCGATCGCGCTCATTTTCTTTCTGGAAATCGTGCTGTTTTTCTCGGTCGTGATGTACATGGTCGACCCGAACGTCGACCGCAACAAAGTGGGCTTCAGCGACCTACTCTCGTCAAGCTACTTTGTCGTGGTGACCGTCGCGACCATCGGGTACGGCGACATCACACCTACTAAGGGCAACGTCACGGCCCGCGTGTTTGCCGTGATGATCATCATGTCGGGCACACTCTTCTTGTCGATGCCTCTCGCAATTATCGGCACCGAGTTTGACCGCGCGTGGAAGCAGCACGCCGAGAATGTGCTCAAGCTCCAGCAGCAAGGTCAGTCCGTGGACGACGCCTCGGCCGCGGACGACAACGATCTGGACCACAAGCACGAAGTGCTCGTCAAGTACAACGCGCCCAACAAGTATTACCTGCGACTCGCGGCGCTCACGGGCGAGGCCTCGCTCATGGTGCAGGCGCTGTCGCAGGAGTGCACGCACGACGAGCCGAGCGTGACCAAGCTCCAGGAAATCGCTGACGATCTCAAGCAGCAGCTCGAGCGCTGCTTTCTCAAATGCGAGGAGCTCGGACTCATGGTGAAGGATATGATCACGCCCCACGTCGAGCACCGCGAGGACACGCTGTCGTTGCGCACGCAGCTCAAGCGCGCGCTCAACGACCCGAGTTCGTCGCGGCCCGCACGGTGGATGTACCGCTGGGTCTCTTTCTGTCTCGTGTTCAGTATGATCATCGTGATCTTCCAGACCATGCCCGAGCTCCAGACCTACGGCGAAGAGACTTTTCTATGCGAGCGCGCCGTCCACAAGTACTGTACGACGGTCGATGACGTCTCGCCCGAGCAGGACCCGGGTTGCTACCGCGTGGACAAGCCCACGCAAAAGCTGCGGTTCCAGTGCTCCACCGAAGAAAAGATCTCGAACCCGGACTGCTACGGCTACGGCCAGAACTATGGCGCTCTAAGTCCCATCAAGCGTGGGCTCACGTGCGACAACTCGACGGTCTATCCAAAGCCGCAGGCCGAGTCGAGCGGCCAGCTCGCCAGAGTGGACGGCAACCAATCCCTCGAGACGCAGCTTCAGGCAAACTTGCTCACGCTCGTGCCGTTCCGCGTCGACTCGCAGCTGCCCGTCGCGGACCGCAAGCACTCGGTGTGCAAGCGCTGGGAGTGCGACAACCTCCACGTGACGTTTTTCGAGTTTGGCGCGTTCTACGCGGCCCTGGAGTACCTGTTCACGCTCACGTTCATCTGCGAGTTCTCGGCGGCCGTGCTCGCGAGCGACGATCGCCGCGCGCACTTTAAGAACCCGGTGCTGTACATTGAGTTGGCGTCGTTTGTGCCGTTTTTCGTGTACGAAGGGCGTCGCTTCTTCGCGGGAGTCGATCCGGTCTACGTGATCACGCCCGGCTCGACCGACTTTCTCACTTTCCTACGGTTGCTGCGCGTGTTTCGCATCTTCAAGATCCAGCAGAGCATCCCCGTGACCAAAGTGCTCTGGGAGTCGATCTCCAAGACCTCGACGCGACTCACGATCCCGTATTTCATGCTCGCGCTCGTCACGACGATCCTCTCGTTCATTATGTTTGAGCTCGAAAAGGGCGAAGAGTGCTTCTACGGCAACGAGTGCGTCGTCGCTGGCTACAACGTGACCAACCCACCGGAACTGCGCGGCTCGCCGTTCAACAAGCGGTATCTCGTCAATGCCAAGGGGAAAATCTCGACGTTTGATGATTTTTTTTCGGCCTTTTGGTTCGTGATCGTCACGGTCATGACCATCGGGTACGGCGACATGGAACCGGTGTCGACCACGGGCAAGCTCGTCGCGGTCATCGCCATGCTCTTTGGCGCGTGCTACACGGCCATGCCGCTGACACTAGTCGGCTCGCAGTTCAACAAGAGCTACCGCGAGCACAAGCGCCGCGACGCGCTCCTGCGCACTAAGATCGACGTGAGCAAGCCCTTTTCGATGTCCGCGGCCGACGTGCAGCTCTGGCACGCGTTCGCCGAGAACCACGCGTTCAAGGCGCTCCAAAATAAGCTCAAGGACAGCGTGCTGCCGCTGCTCGACGTCCTGGCGGGCGAGGAGACCATCGACAAAAGTAAGAAAGCCCACGTTCTCGGGACCGCGGGCGAGATGAAGGACGTCATGTACCGCCAGCGCGTACGTTTGTGGAGGGTCAAGGCATTTCGATGGTTCTATACTGACGTCTACCGTGTGTACTGTAGCTGCTGGTGATGCAGGTGAGTACGATCGTGAACGACCTGCGGAAGGAAGGCGTGCGGCTCGCGGAGCAGCAGACCACGGCGCTCCAGAGCATCACGTGAGACCCAAAGGAACTCCAGCATTGGGACAGGAACGGGCTCTTCCAATTGGAGCCCGTTTCAGGATTGTATCTTTCTATTGTACTTTTCGCGGGTGTACACTTACAAAATGTGGACGCTTTGATCGTCTTGTTCTCTTCTCCCTTGGTATCACTGAACGAGGCTCGCTCGACTGGTTTGGCTGCTTTTCCACAGCGCGAGGCGCGCCTTCGACAGCGCGAGTAGCTTCTTGGCCTGCCCGAAAATCCCGCTAGCGGCCGCCTGCTGCCTGGACGCGCCCTTGGCGAGCCGTAGTACGCGGCGGTGACGTGTGCGCGTTGGATCCGAGAGGCCTCGCTTCCTGTTGGCCAGCATCGTCTGCGCGGGCGGCGTCAGGGGCGGTGCTTCTCCGATCAGATTGAACTCCTCTCCATGGAGGATCCTAACGAGCACGTCGGTCGGGATCTCATCGACCGAGACGCCGTTCACTGCCACGAGGCGATCGCTGACATGAACGCGCTGGCTCTGCAACGCCGGTCCGTCGCTGCGCAGAAACGCCTTGAACACCGGACGTCCGCTGGCCGTGACGTCGGTCTCAAGTTGGATGCCGATGGGCCGGCGGTTGTCGGGCACCACGACGCACTTGACGTCGGCGCTCACGACGGGCGGGAACGGCCGCACGCCCTCGCAGTTCGCGAGCCCGCGGTACCGCTTGATGACGGGCCGCTGCACGGCCGTGCCTCCAGCCTCCACATTGTTTGCCGGATCTGGTGCGTCGTCTTCCTTGCGCCTCTGGTCCTTGATGAGCTGGGCAAAGCGCTGCGGCTTGTGCTCGATGCGAACAGCAGCAGCCGTCTGTTCCTTGTCAGGCGTGATTACTGAAGCCGGAGAGAGCAGCGGAGCCCTCGCCACGGACACTGCTTGGGATAGGTCAGTACTCGTTTGTGGAACGTTCGCGGCGGGCGAGGACGACGCCGACGACTCGGACGTGCTCGTTTGCGTGCGGCGCCGCCGCTGCCACGGCGAGAGCGGCGCGTGCGCGAGAAACTCGCGGCGGTAGGCCTTCAAATCGCGGAACCGCAGCGTGCGCTCGTGGCCCAGCAGCGCGTCCAGCGACATGGTGACCGCAGCGACGACGCTCCCTCGTTCGTCGTCACTCTTTTTTGTGGCGTTGCTGTCGTCGCTTCCAGTGAAATTGGCCGACGCGCTCACGCGCAGCGTCGGGAAGCCGTTGACCGCCATGAGGTACTGATACTCGCAGATGCCGTCGCTGCGCGTGCGGCGACGGTTCGCCGGCGGAGACGCCAGTTTCTCCGCATCAGAGACCTCGTCGTCCGTGGTCGCGAGCGCCGCGTAGCTCACGACGGCCACTTCCATCATCATCTCTGTGGGCACGAAGCAGAACCACTTGAGCTGCTCGCGCGTCGTCAGCGTGACGACCTGGTAGTCTTGCTGCAACGTCTCGGCGCGCGCGAGCCAGAGCGTCTTCGGAAAGGATGCCACGTCGTACAGCAGCGCCATGACGTCGTCCACGGGCGCGCCCAGCACCGAGTCGTCGCCCACGCGCACGAGCAGCGTGTTCAGTAGCGCGTCCCTCGTGCTAGTTCGGAACTCCCGCGTGCGCAGCCCCATCGCCGTGAGCAAAGCAGTCTCGATGTGGGCGAGCTTGAGCGGCGTCGTCATGATGTAGCTCTCCGAGAAGCGCAGCCCCGTGGGTTGCAGCGGCGCAAACGTCACGTCGAACTCGCCTTCGCGGAGCCGCGCCGCGTCGTCGTCGTCGCCGTGTCCGCGGCCGGCAACGCTCGCCTGGCGCTGCTGCCACTTGGCGACGGCGCTGTCGGCGCTGTCGAAGCGGTCGACGCCCAGGAACTCGAGCCGCGTGGGCCGCGTGTCGGCCGACGCGCGGAGCTTGGCCATGACCGCGGGATAGCTCAGCGCCGCCACGGGCTCGCGGTCGATCGCGACCAGCACGTCGCCGGCGTGGAGTGTCGGGCACGAGAGCTCGCCGTAGCCGCGCAGCTTGAGCAGCTGGCGCACGACCACGGCGCCCTCGGCGTCCACGGCCACGCTGATACCGAGGTCGCCGGGCTCGTCAAAGACCACCTACCAGCACACAACGCCGTCAGCGCAGGCAGTGATACCACACAGACACACACACGTACCTCTTCGGCATCCTCCGCAGAGGTCTCCTCGCCATAGTCGCTGTCGCCATACACTTCGCGAGCGAGCGCGTGGGTCTCGGTCATTCTTCCAGAGTCAGCGACTGCAGAGACCAGTGGAAGAGAGACAGACCATTCGCGGGCGGAGAGGCTTAGGGAGCCAAGGGACAGGGACAGGCGTGTGGGGGTCACGCGATGGGAGTGCGACTATGCGTGTCACTCAAGTCCCGCGTGTGGTCCGACAGGAAAAGAATCCGGAGCGTCAGGGTTTCTTATGGGACTGTCCGGAGAGAAGAAACTCTGTCCCACTTGTCATAGGGAGGTAAAAGATGTCGCACGAAGGTTGCGTGAATGTGACGCCAGCGTACCAATGTAGCCATGTTTCTCAAATGGGTACACTCCATTCTTTTGTGAAAAGCCGTGTTCAAAAAGGTAGTGCTAGACACGGAAGCCCGAGGCCGCTAACAGGTCGATGCGCTTCTCGACGAGCGCCTTCTTGATGGGGAAGATGTTCTCGATGCCCTGCGTCTTGGCCTCTACGAGCGCGCGTAGCGCGGCCTCTCTGAACTTTTCGTCCTCGCGCGCGAGCGCCGTCTTGGCGTCTGCGTCCATGAGCAGCTCCGCGGCGCGGTCTTCCATGAGCGTCTTCTTGCGCGCATCGGCCTGCTGCTTTTGCGTGACCGCGAACCGCAAGTTCTCGAGCTTGACGTCGTACTCGTCCTGGCGCTCCTGACGCTCGACTTTCTTGCCGTACTCTTCCCACTGCTTGATCGCGTCCAGCGCTTTTTGCTTTTCCTGCTCTTTTGCGGCGTGCTTGTGATCGAGCTGGCTCGTGCGACTGCGGCAAATGGCGTCTTTCTCGGCAGCGCGGCGGTCCGTGCGCTCCTTTAGGTCGCGGTCCTCTTTGGCGCGCACTTCCTTGGACTGGTTCTCGAGCCGCTGCTCGCCTTTTTGCTCGAGCTTGAGCAGGTTCTCGGCGGCCAAGTCAATCATGCGCTGCTTGCGCGCCTGCGTCTTGGCGAACTTTTCGCGCTGCAGCGACTCGCGCTTGGCGTTGCGCTCTTTCTTCTTCTGCTCGTCGAGCTCGCGCTTCTCGTCCTCTTGGCGCTCGAGCTCTTGAAGGGCTTCCTTGTGGGCCTTGAGCCGCATGTTGGCGAGCTGCGTCTCCTCGCTCGCCTGTTTGGCCTGCAGGCGCCGCTGGCGCTCCTTCTCGAGCTCTTCCTTGTAGTCGGCCTCGGACTTTTGCTTCATCAGCTCGCCGTCGTGCGTTTCCTGTTGTATGAATCAATAATCAGTGAATGAACGCGAGAGATACCGAGGTGGCTCACCCCGCTGTCAGTACAACGCACCTCGCGGAGCATGGCGATGTACCGCTGCTTGTACTCTTCGAGCTGCTGCTTCTGGATCTTGGCGAGCTTCTCGTGCTCCCTGTGGAGCCGCTGCTTCTCACGCTGCTCTTCTTCTTCGCCGCGCAGCACGCCCTCGAGCACTTGGCGATCGTAGTCCTTGGCGACGCGGTCGTCGAGGGTCCGGAGCATGGACTGTTCCTCGAGCTGCAGCTTGCGGTGGTGCACGACGTCGGCCAGCAATTGCTTGCTGCGCAGCGTCTTCATGCGGTCGGTCTGCTCGTTTAGCAGCCGGTTCGCGCGCTCGATCTGCCGCATACGGCCGTCCTGCTGGAACTTGGCCTCTTCTCCGTCGATCTTGCGGCGCACTTCCTCTTCCTTCTCTTCCTTGTCTTTCTTCCACCGGTCTTTCTTCTTGCGCATGGCCTCGATCGTGTTGGGCCACTGCGACTTGCGGTCCTCGGACCTCTCTTTGAGCGCGAGCCGGCGCGCCTCGCGGTCCGTCTGCAGCGGTGCCGACACGCTCGCCATCATGCGCTCGAGCTCATCGGCCGAGAGCGTCGTGACCGTCGGCATAGTGTGCTTTTTCCGTGAACACTAGTTGCCTGTGTGTGTGTGTTTGTTTCCCTGCCCAACGACACGCTACACACTGGGTCATTTACATGCATCCTCATCACACAGACAGCCCAGAACCCAGCAAGTCACAGAGGAGGAAGCCATGCGTATGGCGTGGAGGCTGTTTTTGGACCGGGGCTTGTCATGCAGTGGCGATAGGCTATATCGGGAGTCAGCAGCACGGATCTCTCTTTTATTTTCGTGGTCTTTTTTTCTTCTCAAACTCTCGTTCTTCATCTTCTTCTTCCGTCGGCGTCGGGACAGGTACAACGCCACCAAACTCGATCGTCGTGTTGGGGGCGGCGTGTGAGGGACCTTGACAACATCACCCTTGCTTGGTCTTCTTGGACGCAGCAGTGCCACGAACAGACTTGACGTGCGGGTGGTAGAAGCGGACTTCTTCGATCATGCGCTCGCGGATCTCCGCGACACCCATCTTCTTCTCGTCGAAGTCGAGCGTGATCGTCGCCGGGGCCACGATCTCTTCCTCGAGCGTGCGGATGCTTGCCAAGTACTTGTGGGAAAGCGCGTCATCCAACGACGCCCGCTTCTTCGGGTTCATGCGGAGCATCCACTCGAGCAGCTCGATCGCTTCCGGCTCGGCGCCTGGGTAAAGCTCTTGCAGATTCTTCTTGGCGCGGGGCGGCAGGCTGCGCAAATACATCTGGACGTCCGGGTCCGCGATCTCGGCAATGTCCTCTTCCACCATGGTGCCCAGCACGTCCAAGATCGTGTTCAGCTGGTCACGGCTGTCCTGCGGCAGTGCGGTCTGGCCAGCACCGGGACTGAGGGGGAAGCAAGACACACCGGGGAACAGCGGCTCACGCTGGTAATGGGACGGCACGCTGCTCTTCTGCATACTGAGTAGCTCGGCAAATATGCACCCGACCTGGTCCGACCAAAAGAAAACTGGGTGAGCATCCTAGCAGTTCGAAGAATGCATAAGACAAATAATGTCATAGTCATACGTACCGACCACACGTCGATGGCAGCCGAGTAGTCGTGGTCACGGAAAATAATCTCGGGCGCGCGATACCACCGCGTAACGACGTGTTCCGTGAGCTGGCGCTGGATGCGCTTGCCGGGCGTGCGTGGGTGCACGCCCGTTCCTTCCAGTGCGCCGCGATCGTCAGCGTCCGGCTCGCCGGCGCGTTTCCGCTTCCGCGTGGACGACTGCTTGGACGAAAGCCCACGTGCGAGACCAAAGTCGCAAATCTTGATGGCCACGGGCGAGAGATTCAGCAGCACGTTCGCTGGCTTCAAGTCGCGGTGGACGATCTCGGCCGAGTGCATGTACTTGAGCGCCTTCAGGAGATCGAGGAGCAGCCACCGCAAGTGCTCGGCCGTCAAAAACTGCGGCGAGTGGAGCAGCTTCTCGAGGTCGGACGGCAGGTACTCAAACACGACAAACAAATCCTGAAAGCTGTGGCTGTCGCGCGGCGCAATAATCTCTCGGATCTGGACAATGTTCGGGTGGCGCAGCTGGCGCACAATGCACAGCTCACGGAGGATGCGCTTGGCGTCGATCGGGTCGGAGAATACGTTCTGGATCTTCTTGATTGCGACGATCTCGCCCGTCGGCAAATGCTTGCAGCGCACGACTTGGCCGTAACTACCTTGGCCGAGCACGCACTCGATCGAGTAGTTGGGCGCGATGTCGCTCCAGCCGGGGATCTTCGTGGCGTTGGAGCCGTTCGCGACGAGAGGGAGAACGCCCTTGGGCGGTGCGGCGGCGACCACCGCGGCCGCTGCGTTGGACGCTGCCTTTGCATCCATTGGTAAATTGGACGACAACTGCTGAGTGGACGCAGCTTCCACGACGACCGCGGGGGTCTCGGCGAGCGCGGTCTGCGAGAACTCGAGCACGGGGCCGATCTGCTGCGCGAGCACGAGCATGCCCTGGCCCACGGGGTTCGACAGCAGCGGCGTGCAGGTCGCGAGCAGCGAGAGCTTGTTGCCGTCGCGCTTGACAAACTCGAGCATGACGCCCATGGACGGCGCGTTCTGGAGGCAGCGCGCGAGCGCGTCGTTGAGGTTTGCCGAGGTATGCGGCGGCACGAGGTACGGCATCTCCTTGGTGAGCTGGCGCCCGGCCATCTCTTCGCGCGAGTACCCGAGCGTCTTGATGGCCGTGTCGTTCCACAAGATAATGCGCATCATCTCGTCCACGACAAACACGATCGCGGTCGACGTGTAGAGCGACTTGCCGAGGCTCGCGAGGCTTTCCGTGGTCGCGCAGTACGACTCGACCGACTGCACGAACGCCTGGACCTTTGGGAGCGTCGCGAACTCGTAGTGCTCGCCGATCGTCTGCTGCATGAGCTTGCGCACGAGCGAATTGGAGGCCTTGGACGCCGACGGCGGCGGCGCAGGTGGTAGTTGTGTCTGGTTCGGCGACATGTGGGTGGCGCCTGCGGGCGGGAGGCCGCGCGGGTTGGTGTACGCGTGCGCGTGGGGATGGTGCGCTGGATGGGCATGGGGGTGATGGGGGTGCGGCGGCGGCGCGTACGCCGAGGGGCCCATGGGGCCGCTACTGCTGTTGGCACTGTGATAGACTGGCGGCGCGTGCATCGCGTGGTGCGGTACGCCGTGCGGCGGCGCGAGCAGCGAGCCATTCGCGGAGCCTCCGCCGCCGTTGCCGCTGTTGCTCCGTCCGCTGTCGCTGCCGCTCGAGTCGCCGCCCGTGACCGAGGCGTCGAACGTCACCGTCGGCCCGCGCGCCATGCCGCCGCCGGGCAACTTGCTTCCGTTGTGGTGCATCGTTTCTCGCTCGGACACGCGGGCAGTATATGTACAGAGGGGAAACGTAGTAGTGTCGTCCTCGGTTTCCTGTATATGCCTCAATCTCTCGACGACGGCGCCTTGATCGTGAGGGTTGTTCTTACCTCGCTTCCCTCCCCCTTCGGTTCTCTTGGATGGGGGCCAAGCTGATTGATCTCGTGCTAAAGGAGGACCCAACACAAAACAAAAACACAAAAAAACTCAAAAATGGGCCGGGAAACCCATGAACCCGGAGACGAACATCGGCCCGTGGGTTCCAAGTGCTGGCGCGCACGCTGTCCGCTCGACTGTCCGCCTGCCAAAACTTGTCCGCTCACATCCACCGTAGTCCACCGTTGGTACGCGCTGCCTCTATCATCAGCGCCCGTAGAGGTTAGGGCGACCAACCATCAG
The DNA here is from genome assembly GCA_023337735.1 of Pythium biforme. Lineage (NCBI taxonomy): Eukaryota > Oomycota > Peronosporomycetes > Pythiales > Pythiaceae > Pythium > Pythium biforme. The sequence continues at coordinate 13,207 of JAADXJ010000214.1, forward strand.
GTCTAGGGTATCCGCTCGCTGGTGGATCTTGAAGAGACAAACATTCGGACCGATCATCTGGCGATCCCAAACGAGGAAAAGCCGGCGCTCCTCAATATGAAGCGGTTAACACTCGAATGCTCCGCTCCTCGACATGGTACGAAGTGGCCTTGCGCAGGGACGCATACTTCTGTCTACTGCCCCCCATGGTGTTGATATGCGTCTATGGAGTACATACAGTGGGAACGAACATGCCGTGTCAGACAGACGCCAGGGCCGGTCTCCATTATCCGGATCTTTCAGATCTCGTGGTACAGTGTGCCCGGCCGGATCCCCTTCACTCGCGAGGATCCCCCACCACGCGTCGCGTTCTCCTTGGAGGACAGCGGCTACTCACGGGTAGAACAAGGTGCTCTCTCGACGCTCGACTAAGAGGGCTGTATGTAGTCACCAAAAAGACTCCATGTATCCATGTTCGATGTCATATCACTTGTTAGCACCGCTCAAAGATGCGGTAGAGCTTGGTCAAGCACGCTACGGGCCGCATGACCGTGCTGTCATTGATCTCGTCTGGCGGTGAGAACGGCAGCATGGCGTCGTCAGCGGTTGTGGCCTTGAGGGCCGGGAACACGACGTGCTCCAGCACGAGCGCACTGCGCTCCGGGTGCGTCGGGTACCAGAGCTCGCTGTACCACTGCGCGAGCGCGTGGGCGACGTTGTCAAAGCACGGCTGCTCCTCGTCCCACTGCACTTCGGTCGCCAACTGGAACACAAACTCCGGGAGCGAGTGGAGCGACGGCTCGTGGTCGCCCAGCAGCCGCGGCAGCGTGCGCAGCAGCCCGCGCGCGTCAATGTCGATCGCAAAGTACTCGGCGAGCATGGGCCCGTTGGCGACCAAGAGCTGCGCGATCTCGTCGGCCAGTTGGTCGCGTGGCCCGTCCTCCGGGTCGTAGCCGCTGCGCGGGTTGCCGAGCGCCTCGTACACGAGGTCACACACGGACACCGGCACGGGTAGCTGGAACACGCGGAATGCACCAAACTGCTGCAGCACCTTCTCGTAGAAGAGATGGAACGCGACGTCGCGGTGGCGCACGAGATAGAGCTTGGTGCGGTACTGGATCAGCGAGTGCTGGCGGTTCACGACACCCACGAAGCTGTGACCACGGAAGAGCTATACACACAGTAGAGCCATGCATCGATGGTGTGAGCCGCCACTGCCTAGAAGAGATGTCTTCTCCTCATGGGCACGCACCTTTTCCAGCGCACGGCTGCGCCGCCGCGCAATCGTTTGGCGCAGATTCTGGACGCTCGTGAGCTGCTGCGTGTCCTGAGTCGCGGTGACGAGGCTCTCGCGGCGCGACGACGAGGCTTCGTCTTCGGATTCCGGTTTTGTTGGGCGAGAGATAGCGATGCGATGAGGCCAGTGAGTCGGGTATTGGAACAGATAGGGACTACATACCATGGTCGGCGACGGCGTTGCCGTCAAACGTGTCGGAGAGGCGCCGTTTCTTGCCGGTGCGCTGTGCCGCTGGCGTCTTGGAACCACTTGAACACTCAGGGGAACTGACGTCGTGCGAAGGAGTGTTCGTGGCGGCCTCTTCAGCCTGCGACATGGACATTTGAGAACTCCGCTGCGACTCCAGGAAGAAGTACTTATCGATCGTGCTGGAGCGGTGGTCGGTGCGAACGAGCTTCTGCGGTGCCTACAACATTCGAGGGACAGGGAATCCTCTATCAGCACCCTGTAGTGTTCCGTTCGTCTGTCAACTGGCGCGAGGACGCCGACTTAGTACCTTGTCTGCGTGATACTTCCTCGACTCTGGGGTCGCGCGCTGGCTCAGGTCGACTTCGATCGACTGCGATGCAGCTGCTTCAGACACTACGTCTTCCACCTCTTGATGTCCATTGTTGCCTTTGTCTTCATCGTCGTCGCGGTCGCTGTCATCCACTTCGTCATCCGATTCCTCGTCGCTTTCGATTGCAACCGTACGAGTCGACGAGGAGGACGCCGGGGCGGTTGTCAACGGCAGCGAAGTACGGTCGCCTCTCGCCTTGAGATCGCTTTTCGCCATCATCGACGTGATGGGCTGCACGACAAACGCACGACTTTCGTTGCTGCCCTTGAGTTTCTTCTCTAGCTCTCGCGAGACGACCTCGACGATCACTTCTTCGTACAGGAAATGCACTTCGCGCTTGGTCGGATGCACGTTTACATCCAAGTTCTGCGCGGGCATCTTGAGACTCATGTACACGAACGGGTGTGTGTGCTTTGGGAGGTACAGCGAGTACACGTATTCACACGCACGCTTGAGCGGCGCGCACTCGACGAGTCGATCGTTGATGAACAGGATGAAGTTGCTCGACTTCAAGCTGTTTAATCGTCCCATATCGCCATAGACAGTCAGTATTACCACCCGCACGAACTTCCCAGTCGGCGACGGGGTGCAGTACCTGTAGTTGGCGTTGCTGACCCACGCGTGGACCTCAAACGCGAGATCGCGGTACGGCGCAGCGGGCGCTTGCGCATAGTCGAACTCGAGCAGTTCACCGGCGAGCTTGCCACCAAAGATCTGCTTGATTACGTCCAATTGTGAGTTGGTCGCGAGTGTGTTGACGTCACACGACGGCTCTCGATGCTGACCCGACAAAACACACAAATTAGATCGCCAAGCTATCCTCTCCGTGTTGCTGCATTGTGTGTGTATGGCGTACTTTCTTGCAGACAAAGCCGACTTGGCGGCCGCCAAAGTGGACGGCGTACCGCTGGACGACCTCGACGATGCGCTGGTACTGCTCCGACGTGTTCTTGAATGCCTGGCGCCGCGTGGCCAGGTTGTAGAAGAGATCTTCCACGAGGATCTGCGTGCCGTTCTTGCCGGCGCACGGCACCGGGTCTTTCGATCCACCGGGCTTCTTCGCGACCAGCTTGCCGTCGCGGTAGTGTGCTCTGTCCACAAACAACCACGCGTCAGGATGACTATCGCACCATGCCACCCGCCACAGTAGCAACGACAAGAACGCACTTGTAGGCGCACGACTGGTCGGCGGTCTTGGACGTGATCGCGACGTGGGCGACATGGGAGACGCTCGCGAGCGCCTCACCGCGGAAGCCAAACGACGCGATCTCGCGCAGGTCGTCAAACGTGCGCAGCTTGCTGGTCGTGAAGCGCTCGCACACGATCTCGAGGTCGTCGCGGTGGATTCCTTTGCCGTTGTCCTGGATCTGGAGCATCTTGAGCCCGCCCTGGCTCGCGGTCACCGATATCTGCGTTGCGCCTGCGTCGAGCGAGTTCTCGAGCAGCTCCTTGAGCGCGTTCGCCGGCCGGTGGATCACTTCGCCCGCGGCGATGCGGTTCACGACCTCGGTCGGCAGGCGCTCGATGCGCGGCGCAGCCATGTTGGTCTATCAGTCAACTGTTGTATGTGTGTGAGAGAGAGAGAGAGCGAGCGAGAGAGAGGCGAGGGCGGCGCCGGCGCCGGCGGTGAATATTCACCTTCGATGCCGAGTGCTTGGTCTTCTTGTTATGGGTTGTGGATGAGTGAGGTGTCGAAGAGCCCTTTCTTGGAGGGAACATCATTCATTGGCTGAAATTATATATTTTATGAATTGATAGTGACAATGAAATAATAGAACATATTGGTCGCGCGTCACATATCCCCTCCTCACGCAGAACCAGACCGCGCGATGGACGTGGAGGCCGTGCGCTTCGGCGTGCGCAAGGGCGCAAAGTTCCTATTCGAGTGCGAGGTCGCGCAGAGAGACGCGCTGCCCGTGGAGCTGCAGCACTATCTCGTGCGCGCCGACGAACTGGCGCTTTTACGGTACGCTGCAGATTCTCCACTCTACTCCAGAGTATTCGCAAGCTAACACACACACACCTGCTGGATCTGTTGCACACAGGAGCGTGGAGATCGCGATCACCAAGCGGCTCAACATTGTCGAAGTCGACCGCATGATTGCGTGCTGCCGGCAGCATGTACGTGGCTCGCGCGTCTGGTGCGCGCTCGCTCTTCTGAGGGATGTGTGCATTTTTCTTATTCGGAGAGATCCTGCTTGTGCTAGCCACCGCAGGCGTTGGTCGCACCTGCCGCACAAGGCGAGGCTTCTTCTTCCGATCGCATGGCATTTGAAGAGCTGGCAGTCTACCTGAAGCAACGTGAGCGCGTACGTGTGCTCTTCCTGTCGTATCTGTATCGTGAGGAGCTCTCTATGACCTGTCGTCTGTGTTTGCTCGCAAAGGCTGGCGTGGGTTCGATCAGCCCCGGCTTGCTCGTGATGCTCATCCCGATCCAGGATCGGAACGACTACTTGAGGTGTCAAATCGTGAATACGACCACGACCGTGGGCGAGATTGGCGCGCAAGTGTTGACGACCGTGTTTGAACCCGCGATCGACCAGCGACCGTCGGACGTGTTGCTCGTCTCTCGTCCGACATCCCCAGCGCCGTCACTATCTGCAGTCGCCCCCTCCAACAGTTCTACCTCAGCTACTAATACCACAAGCACGCAGCCGTCAGACTGCACGATCAAACACGAGCCCGAAGCGAACGCAACACCTGCAGAAAGTGCCTTGGAGGATTTTTGGGCATCTGCAGTCGCTCGAGATGAAGTCGCTCCGCCTGCGAACGAAGAAGACAGCCATGATCCTTTTGTACGACTACGGCACGAGCATGCCGCGTTCAACGCCTTCTACCACCGCGTGCTGCTCGAGTGGAGTACGAAGCCCTCGAATATTGATTCAGCGCAGGCACTGCGCGATCACTCCTGAGTGAGCACTCTCCAAAGCAAAATTTCTATTGACGAGGAGCAGCCGTACACTACACTGATCGCAGCGCGTCCATGTCATCGAGTTCCTTGGGGATGCTAGCCGTCGTGATTTCGATACTCTTCTCCTTGATCTACAGCATATCGCAAATATGGAATCGTTAGTCACGATAAGCCATCAGCCCACCCACAAAATAGCTCTTCTTACGATGACGTCGTCTTCGATACGGATGCCGATGCCTCGGAATTCTTCGGGGAGGTTACGGTCGTTCTTTGGAAGGTACACGCCCGGCTCGACTGTGATAACCATACCGGGGCGAAGTGGCACGGACCGCGAGATGTTGGGCGTATCGTGGACATCCATGCCCAAATAATGACCAATATGCGTCGGGTTGTAGCGGTGCAAGTCGCGCATCGTCGAGTTCGGACCAAGAATGCCAAACTTCCGGAGCCCGTCGGTCATCATGCGCGACGCGAACGCGTGTAGCTGGTCCAGCGAGATCGACTGGCCCGTCGAGAGTTGCGTCTCGAGGTGCGTGAGACTCTTCTTCTGGATGTCGAGCGTGAACTCGTACAGGTCCTTCTGGGCCGGTGTGAGCGCTGCCGAGCTGCTCACGGGCCACGTGCGCGTGATGTCGCTGACGTAGTACCCGGGCACTTCACAGCCCGAGTCAACGAGCACGAGATCCTTGGAGTGGAGCACATTACGCTTCGACAGGTAGTGGATCACGGCCGCGTTCGCGCCCGAACCGACCACGCACGGGAACGACAGCCAGAGCGCGCCGTTGCGCTTGCAGTGCGACTCGAACTCAGCTGCGAGCGCCAGCTCGGTCATGTGGGGGCGCGTCTTCTTCATCATTTCGAAAAAGCCGCCGGCCGCGATGTCGCCGGCGTACCGCATGCGGTTGAGCTCGTTCTCCGACTTGACCACGCGCAGCTGCTCAACGAAAAAGTTGCCCGCGAAGAACTTGCTATGGAAGCTGGTCGTGGCCTTGAGGAACGACGGTGGGTACACGCCAGGTGATGGGTCCATGACGTAGATCTGCGGCAGACCCGTGAGGATCTTGGTGAGCTGCTGCTCCATGTCACCGAGCTGGAAGGCGTCGTCGGCGCGGTACGTGGACTTGGCGCCATCCAAACCGACGCGCGCGCCGTCCCATTGCTCGCTATTAGCCACAAAGAACGTAGGGTGAGAACGTGCACTCACAGGACGACATGCGTTCTGAAGAACAAACCTGTGAGCGTCGCGTGGCAACACAAACAGAATGAACGAGGTCTTTTGCTGGGTCTTGAGAAAGACCGCGACGGCGTCCGGTTCTTCCAGCCCCGTGAGGTACATAAAGTTGGAGTTCTGGCGGAACTCGTACGGGATGTCGTGGGTCATGTATTTGGTTGACGCCGCATTCACCTGCGGGGCGGGTGAGGAGAACATGACAACCAAAGCTGCTCAGCGTCCCGTATCCGTCAGAAACGACACATGCCAGAAAGACCTACGATGAGCGCCGAGTTGTCCGGCATACTGTCGAACAACTGCGTGCGGCGGAACTGGAACTCATCCGTCGGGAGACCTAGGCACAATTAACGGAAGCCGCTAAGCAATAAGCCATCTCTCCACCTGAACGCTCAATTGTTTCCGCTCATACAACGCACCTGGCTGGAGTTCCTTGTCGCGGATCGTGAACGCGTTCGCCTGCTGCGAGTGCTGCGACGCCAGGCCGAGCGCGTGGACGGACATGGCGCGCACACTCACGCGACGCGCCGCAGAGGACGCGCACAGCGCTGCCGCTGCCGCGCGCGGCGCACACCGCCGGAACGCCTTGATCATCATGAGCAGCGCCGGATCCAGATCTGCGCTCCTCACACACATAGATGGCCCAGGTTTCGATTTTTGAAGTTGCGCGAATGTCGCACGAATGTACCCAGCACACAATGTCACTAAAGTGAACCGGTTCAATGGATGGTGGACCGTGAACCGGATGGAACGGCCCAATTGGTTGGTCTGGTCGGAAGGTGCGTGAAAAGCTACAAACCCAACGCGAAGTACGCGAGCCGGCACAGCGAGAACGGGTAAGGACAGCAAGCGCTTGCTCTCCTGACTGTTGACCTCTCTGCCTGTGAAAGCGACCTCCCGAGACATCGAGAGATCCGAGAGGCCTGTTAGCTTAGAGCACTCCTATTCTGCCGTCGCGCGTGATTCGAGGAAAAAGCCGTCACCATGCCGCAGCACGAGCACATGGAGATGCACAAGAAGCGTCACGGCGTGCGCATGGACGCCGTGGAGAAGAAGCGCAAAAAGGAGGCCCGTGAGGTCCACCGCCGTTCGCAGTTCGCGCAGAAGGTGCACGGTCTCCGCGCGAAGCTGTACAACCAGAAGCGCTTCAAGGAGAAGGCCGCGATGAAGAAGACGCTCGCGCTCCACCAGGAGCGCACGAACAAGCACGGCAATGACGACAACATCCCGGATGGCGCCGTGCCCTCGTACCTGCTCGACCGTGAAGGCGTGTCGCGCGCCAAGGTGCTCAGCAACACGGTCAAGCAGAAGCGAAAGGAGAAGGCCGGCAAGTGGGAAGTGCCAGTCCCCAAGGTCAAGCCGATCGCCGATGACGAGATGTTCAAGGTGTTGCGATCGGGCAAGCGCCGCAACAAGGCCTGGAAGCGCATGATCACCAAGGCGACGTTCGTCGGTGAGAACTTCACGCGCAAGCCGCCAAAGTACGAGCGATTCATTCGCCCGAGCGCCATGCGCTTCAAGAAGGCGCATGTCACACACCCGGAGCTCAAGACGACGTTCCAGCTCGACATCATCGGCGTTAAGAAGAACCCGCAGAGCGCGCTGTACACACAATTGGGCGTGATCACCAAGGGCACGATCATCGAGGTGAACGTGAGCGAGCTCGGCCTCGTCACGACGTCGGGCAAGGTCGTGTGGGGCAAATACGCGCAGGTCACGAACGTGCCCGAGAACGACGGCTGCATCAACGCCGTGCTGCTCGTGTAAATCCTTAGAACGTGTCCACTCGCGTCCGTGCGTCCAGTCTTTCATATCCCAATACATGAATATCTAACTTTCTCCACTTTCGAAAGAACGTTCGCTCTCCATCGATGCCTATGATGTCATGAGTGGTGGCTTTGATCCCTTGCCCGCAGAGTTTACAATGTCAACAGCACGTCGTATCACGACGCCTACGTCCAGGAATCAAGGTGTGCGAGCATTGGCACGGCGAACATTCTGTCCACACCACGCCGATGCACTCAACCGATCCACTTCCCAAGAACGCACTACTGAAACACGCGTTGCTGTATGTAGTATTTATTGAGGTGTTGTATTAGCAGCTACTCTTACTCGCCCTAGTACTTCTCGATGAGGCCCACGTACGCGAGTCCCGAGTCGGCGCAGGCAGCGAGCAGAGCGTACTTTCCGCCCTCCTTCTGGAGCTTGTTCGAGGCCGTGTTCACGAGACGGCTGCCCGTGGCACCGAACGGGTGTCCGAGCGCGAGCGAGCCGCCCCACGTGTTGAGCTTCTCGCGCGGCACGCGGCCCACGGGCTTATCGAGGCCAAAGAGTTCCTTGCAGGCCTCGGCCGACTCGAGCGCGTTCAAGTTGGCGAGCACCTGGCCGGCAAACGCCTCGTGGATCTCAAAGTAGTCAATGTCGTTGATCGTGAGGTTGTTCTTGGCGAGCACCTTTTGGATGCCAAAGGCCGGGCCGAGCAGCAGATCCTCGAACGGGTCCACGCCGACAAACTCCCAGTCCTTGAGCACCGACTTGGGCTTGTAGCCGAGTTCGAGGGCCTTGTCCTCGGACATGATCAGAGTCGCAGCGGCGCCGTCGGTCAAGAACGACGAGTTCGCGGCCGTGTGCGTGCCGTGCGGCTTGATGAAGGCCGGCTTGAGCTTCGAGATCTTCTCGTAGGTCGACTCGGCGTTGATCCCGTTCTCCTCGGTCGAGCCCTTGTACGGGAGGATCTCGCCCTTGTACTTGCCCTCGGCGTGGGCCTTGGCGGCCTTCTGGTGGGCGTCGATCGTGTACTCGTCCACGTCCTTGCGGGTCACGCCGAAGCGGGTCGCGAGGCGGTCGCTTGACGAGCCCATGATCTCCTTGGTGTGGAAGTTCTGGATAGCGGGCGCCTCGGGCGCGAGGTCACTGAGCTTGAGGCCCTTGAGCAGCTTTAAGATACCGGGCAGGCCGGCCTTGCTGGCCTTGGCAAAGCCAATGAGGCGCTGGCGCACGGGGCGCGAGAAGCGGATCGGCACGTCCGAGAACGTCTCGACGCCGCCGGCGAGCACGATGTCGGCCTTGCCGGCCAGAATCTTCTCGGCGCCCGTGCAGATGGCCTGGCTCGACGAGATGCAGGCCATGGTCACCGTGTGGGCGGGCACGTCCTTGGGGATGCCGGCGCCGAGCGCGGCCTCGCGGGCAATGTTGGACGTGCGTACTTCCTGGATGACTGTGCCGCCGAGCACGTAGTCGACCTTGCTCGGGTCGAGCGCGGCCTTGACGAGCACGCCCTTGTAGACATCGCGCAGCATGTCGTACGCGAGCGCGTCCTTGTAGACCGTGCCCGACTTGGCAAACGGCAAGCGCACGCCGTCGACGACAACGACGCGCTTCTCCTTGGCGGCCACGGCCTTGCTGAAGGCGCGCGTCTGCGTCAGCAGCGAGCGGCGAGCGTGGAGCATGATGGTGGTGATGTGGTGGCGATGACGAGGAGGCTTCGGGTTCCGCGGGGAAATTGCAGAGTCACCTTCGTTTGAAGGGGCCGAGGGACGGACGTGTCGTAGCTGCTCGCTGCCGAGCGAAAAAAGGATCGGGTTCACGTCCAAAACGGTGCACAGAAAAACCTCGGGGAAACCGGCATCACGGCGATCCAGGGAACAGCCCGCAGTACGAAAGCAGCTCGGTGGTCGCGCGGAGGTAGTAAAACCTTGTTTATCCGAGGTTTGGAAGGTAAAACCTCGCAAACGGCAACTTTCGGGGAGAAACACGAGATGCCGACGTGAAGGGACGTGTGTGCGTGTCACTCTTCCAAATTGAAGTGCGACCGGCCACACAATCACATGGAGCAAGCAGGGGCAAGACGTCGGACGGAGGCGGTCGAAACTCGGAGTGAAGCAAGCGAATCGGAGGCGGTGCGTAATCCATGTATGTTGTGGCATGTTGTGGGACCGCTTTGTGTGTCTGCTGTCTGTTGAAGGATGGCAGCATGGGTCCTATGTGTGTGCGTGCGTCTCCCAACTCGTCTGCGGGTCGTGTCGTGCTCGTGGACGAATTTTCCAAAGCACGCCGTCGGAACCACGTGCAACGAGCGTGCGCGGCACGGCACGGCCATGTCGCTGACATGACGAAGCATGGTGCCCACGCTGAGCTCGACACGATTCTTACGAACGGAATACGCGGTCTCATTTGGTGACGTCGAGATGAAGGCGCTGATATCTGGCTGCGATTGTGTCGCTACTGTGGACCAGTCCTCGTCACATGCCAAGCAACCTCCGTCGAGGGCAGCGCAGCGTGGCAGCCAAGGATCGAAGCAAGCGATGCTGCCGCGAGTGTACTGTAATGGCTGTAGATATCGGAATCGAATAGAGCGGGGAACGTCGCCTTCCACTAATACTCCCGACCATGGACGAACAAGAACTGCTCGGTGCCTCCGGGCCCGCTCTCGTCCTAAACAACCAAAACAGGGTGGGAAACTACAAGTATGATTAAAACATGGTATCGTCACCCATCACGGACCCAAACAGACCCAAAAGCCCCGCTTCTTGCCATGAGCGAGCTCGCGACGCTACGCCGGCTGCGCGCGACCAACTCCAAGCTCATGAAGGGCAACTTGGCGCTGCTCACGGCCATCCGGAAGACCGACTGCGCCATCGAAGACGACTGGCGCGAACTGCAGGCGTGCTGCGCGCGACTTGAACGCCACGGGCTCCACGTGCCCGCGAGCTGCCTGGCGCTGACGGGCGCGGCGGACGCGACGTCTTCCCAGCAAGAAGAAGACGCACAAGATCTAGTGGACGAAGTGATGGTGGACGATACGAATGAGCCTGCCAAGGACGAAGAGACCAAGAAGCCGAGTGCACACCCGAAGTCTTCCGTGCTGTCAGTGCGCAGCGTGCTGAACGCGGAATCCTCCTCGTCAGCTTCAGACGATCATGGCGACAATGAAGGCGAACGTAGTGATGAGACACGAGACTCTGCATCGGACCACGGGTCGACAGAGGAGCCATGAGAGAGAGTGAGAGAGAGAGAGAGCATCCACGCAGCGACGAGGCCATGTTCCTCATTTTCGGAAGGCTGGAACCCCGGGGGTATAATTTATTCAGAGACAATGCTCCTTTAAATTGAGGTTTTTCCGCACCACGTGATTGAGGTTTATTGGCATTTGGGGTCGCGCGGAGCTCTTGGACGGCAATCGTTCGATCCGCTACCAGCGACAAGCGCCCACACGATTCCACCGACGATGCTCGCGGCCACGACCAAGCACGCGCGCGCGTGCCTGCGCAAGAACGACGGCGCCAAGGTGCTCTCGCGCGCCTTCGGGTACGTGTAGTAGGCTTCTGTATTCGGTGTCCATGGACACATCGCGACAATGAATGCGGAAATGCTGACATCCGCCTCTTTCTTTCTTTGGATAGGCACCGCGTGAGCATGGTGCTCAAGGAGGACGTGAACAACCTCGGCTACCGCGGCGACGAAGTGAACGTAAAGGCCGGCTTCGCACGTAATTTTTTGTACCCGCAGAAGCTCGCGGTGTACGCGACGCCCGAGAACCGCATCAAGTACAAGGTCGACCGCGAGTCCATGGACGAGGGCGAGGCCGAGAAGGAGCGCGCGCTCAAGCAGGTCGTGTCGCGCATCGAGGCGTCGACGGTCTACTTCAAGCGTCACACGGCTAGCAAGTCCGACATCAACCTCCACACCTGCGTCACGTGTGTGCATTTGCTGCGTCTTATTCCCACGGTGCCATCTGTCCAGCTTTCTAACGACGCATGATCGTTGCGATCCACAGGACCCAGGAGATCTCGGACATGCTGGACAAGCAGCACGGCATCATCGTCGGCGTTGCTCGTATCGATCTGCCCACGCCCATCAAGGTATGTTGATCTGATCTAGGTAAATGACGTCGAGCGAGTCGCCCACGCACCCTATTGCTTTGTTCTGTAGACGCTCGGCACGCACTCGGTGAAGGTGCGCGTGGACGACGAGGTCGAGAAGGAAGTGGCGGCGGCCGAGGCGCCCGAGGGCGTCGAGGTTGCGGCTGTCGACCAGTCGAAGAAGCAGTTCGTCAAGCTCAACGTGCAGGTCATCCGACGATAAATGCGCAACAACGCTGTGTGCTCCGCCCACGTCTGTTGTCAGCTGTGCCTCCACGAAAGAGATAGACAGGGGTTGCATGCTCCTTCTTTCCCCTGTCGGTCGCCATGTTGATAGTGTACGCGTGGCGAAAGCACCTCGAGCCGTCCAATAGAAAGAAACAAACCCACGATTTTAACCCCCTCCACCACAGTGTCACGCTCCACATACCCGGCCAACGTGTATCATTTGAATCGCCATGAGACCGCTTCAGTCACAGTGCTCGACCGTCATTCCGCTTGCATGGTGGTGGGGCGTGCTTTCCCACGCGATTTCTGGATGTCAGTCATGCGGGGGCGTCTGTTTGGCGGGAGTCCCATCCCCCAAAGCCGCAGTTCAACCCTCGGGTGTGCAGTGGCACCAGTGCGCAATTTGCCGTCTTGAATTCTCCACGCTCGTCACCATGGCCGCCGCTGCGCTCCGCAAGTCCACGCGCACAAAGGCAGCGAGCAGCAGCGTGAAGAAGGCGGCGACGACCGTAAAGACGACCCAGCACGTCGAGTGGCGCGGCCGCCGCATCACGGCGTTCGGTACTGACGAGAGAGGACGGACCACGTCGTTCCGCGTTGTGGGTACTAATATATCGCTGTTGCGTTCAAAGAAAAGAGCGTCTATGAGCTCATTTCCACGGTGCGCATGCGGCTTTGTATTGGAACGGTGGTGGTCAATCTACTGACGTTGGGTTGTACCATCTGGAAGATCCCTGAGGGCAAAGTGAGCACCTACGGCGCGATTGCCAAGGCGCTCCAGTCGGGGCCGCGTCCCGTTGGCCAGGCGCTTCGAGTACGTGGTGGCATCGTATCTAATACCGCATCGCATTCCTTGCGTCTCACGTCGTATGATGCGTTGTGCGCGCCGCAGAAGAATCCGTTCGCGCCGCAAGTGCCGTGCCACCGCGTGGTCGCTGGCGACTTGGACATCGGCGGCTTCAAAGGTTCCACGGGCGAAGAGTCGCCCCACATCTGCGAGAAGCGCGAGATGCTGGGCAAGGAAGGTGTCCGGTTCACGCACGACCTCAAGGTGCGTGAGGAGCAGGACCCAAAGCACACGACAATCCGCATCACTGAACAGGTTCTCCGTTTGCTCAGGTCCACGAGACCTGCGTCCATGAGTTCTAAGACACATAACCAAATCGATGTACGAGTAGTGTATTTCACGTCTTCTCTTTTACAAACGGTCTGTCGGTTGGAGATACCGCCACTGGCCAACGGGCAGCGCGCCGAGCGTGATGCCGCCGATGCGCACGCGCTTCAGCGCGACGACGTCGACGCCGACTTGCTCGCACATGCGGCGGATGTGGCGGTGCTTCCCCTCGGTGAGCACGACGCGCAGCTGGTTCTCGTTGAGCACTTCGACGCTCTTGGCCTTGTAGGTCACGTCGTCGACCGTGATGCCGCTGCGCAGCGCGCGGAGCTTCGTCTGGACGTCCGTGGAGGCCTCGTCCAGCTTGATGTTGACGCGCACGAGGTACTCCTTCTCAATACCGCCATTCGGGTCTAAAATGCGCTTGGCGAGTGTGCCGTCCTGCGTGAAGAGGAGCAAGCCCGTCGAATTGACGTCGAGGCGCCCGCACACGGCCATCTTGGGCAGCGTAATGGGCTGCCGCGTCTCGCCGCGCGGTCTGCTCTTGTTGAGCTCGGTGCACTCGTTCTCGTACGTGAGCAGCTTGACCGCCGGCACGAGGTCGTCTTCCGGTTGCGACGACACAAAGCCCAGCGGTTTGTTGAGCAGCACGGTTACTTTCTTGCGCTGGTGGCGCTGCGCTGGGAAATCGAGCTGCACGTCGGCGTCCACGGGCACGAAACACCAGTCGGCGCGCACTTTCTCGCCGTTGACCAGCACGCCACCGTTCTGGATGTACACCTCGGCCTCGCGGCGCGAGCAGAGCCCCTTCTGCGCCATGAGCTTGGCGAGGCGGATCATGCCGTCGACCGGACCGCCGGTGCCGGTGCCGCTGTTATTGGAGGACGCATCGGCAAAGCTCAGCGCACGGGAGACATGGAGCCAGCGCGGTCGAGTAGTGGACGATGCGCCATTTCCAACGGTGGTAGCAGTGACCGCGCGGCGCAATGCCGCAAGCGTCGGTAGTGCCAGCAGCATGTCTTCTGGAATCGGTGGAGCTTCCTTCCTGGTCACACAAGATGAAGAGCGCCAAAACCAATCACAATGGTCGAGCGTGTGATTCGATTAAGTACGCTTTTGTATCTTGAACAGGCGTGATGTGGTGAGTGCCGTTTTCACCCTCCGCATGGGATCGTGCGAACGCTCAATCGATTGTGTGATATGAGCGATCGGTATTCCGAGAATGCAACCTCGAGCTGCGTTGAGAACAGTAGCCTACTTCCTTGTGCATCGGTCGTTCGTGGCTGACTGGCGGCTCATACCTACAACCCACCCACGCCACGGACCCGGCTAAACAATGGAGACGCGCACGTCACCTCGGCCGTCTCCACAGGGCACCGCGCTCTCGCCCGACGCGCGCCACATCTTGGTCTTCAACATGCGCGTGCTTGTGCACGGCTGCGCCAACATCCCGTACCACGCGAACGCGCGTGTCCACTGCAAGTGGAAGCTGCCATCAATGCCCGTCAAGACGGCGAGCCGCTCGGGCGTGTTGCCGTCCGTGGACACGACGTCGACCAATCTCGCCACCTGGAACGCCGCGATCGAACTCCCGAGCTGGGTGTTCCGCGTCGATAGTGCCTCGATGCTGCTCAAGCCGTCGATTCTTCGGCTTTCGGTGCGGCAGGAGAACCGCTGTGTACTTCAAGGCTTCACGCGGCTCGGCGTCGTCCAGATCGACCTCGCCGACTTTGCCGGACAGAATGCCAGCGACCGCACCTACTTGCTCGAACATGCTCGCTTGAACTCGACACTCAGTGTACGTTGGTCGGTGGTTTCTGGTGCTACCGGGAGCGGCGTAAGCGTTGACACGATCTGTGTGGATACAAGGTGACGGTGTGCGGGGAGCAAACGAGCGGCGACGTCATGTTTCGTCGGCGTGGGTCAGGAAGCGACGATGCCGCCAGTGTGGCTGAAGGTATGGTGTAAAATGCAACATCATTAGGCTCGGCAGTCGTCTAATGCCTTCTCATGACGCTTGGCTCCCTGTAAGATTCTCGGCTGCTGCGAGGAGCTCGGCCGACACTGGATACCCGTTCTAGGATGCAAAACGCGGTCAGCTCAGCCCACCCATCGCATCGTCAGCTTCACGACCACACCATTTACCAAGTCGTCGGAGATATATTACGCATCTCGGAAGAAAACCGCCTGAGTCGAAACCCCTCGCAGGTCGACGCTTCCCAATAGGGACAGCTCTACTCCATGGACTCGTCTCCCTGGTACTGCACAAGTCTATTTGCCGGTCCATCTGAGAGAAGTTGCAGGTTACCGGTCAGCGAAGCGAAAGACCGCGGGGCCGATTCGTTGTGCTGCGGCCGCGTCGTGGCGGGTTGCGTCTTGATGAAACTGCCTCGGCCACCCTCCACGAGAATCGCTGCCGACAGGTTCTTCGAAAGTAATGCCTCGACACGCTTCTTCAGTTTTACGTTCGCCGGGTTCTTGTCGAAATCGTGGCGATCAAAGGCGCGATCAATGGACTGCAAGTATGCCATCACCGCGAAAATCTGCTCGGATGACAGCACGGCAGGGGTCTCTTGCAACAGCGAGTCGACGTGGCCCAGCAGCATGGCCCGCAATCGCCGAGGTGCAATGGAGGAACCAACCAGATCTTGGATGCGAGTTGCAGCTTGCTTGGACACAAAGCTGACTTGCGCCTTCATCTGGTCGTGCTCGTCGGAGCCAACGGGGTACGACTCCTTCAGCTGGAGTTTCAGCGCGACACGATCTTCTAACACTAGGTTCAGTTCGCGGTACATCACGAGCCACTGGAGCTTCTTCGTGCGCGCCAGCTCGGGCTGTGTCTCCAAAAATTCGACCGCTTCAAAAAGCGCCGTAAGCGAGCCCGAGTTCTCGCACTCGTCGAGCACGAGCTCACTGATGGCGTCCGTCTCATCCAGGTGGTTGCCGCGCAATGCCCACTGCAACGCAGTGGCAAAGGATTGACCCTGCTTGCACTCGAGAGAGCGACGAAGAGAGACTTGTCGCTGTGCCTGCTGCATGCCCTTCTTTCTGTGGCAATAGCTGACCAGACGATCGGCCTTCGCGTCGCTTTGGATCGGTTCCTTCTCGAGTGCCGAGCGGCATGCCGCCAATCCGTACGCGGGGCATCGCTCGAAGTAGCCCGTCGTGAACTGCCACAAGCCGCGACACAGCGACACTTCCATCGCGTACTGAAGCAAAAAGTACTCCTGTAGTGTGCATCCGTACTGCTCGACGACTTCATCGCCTGCGATGACACTGGACTTCGCGAGCAAGTCGGTGAGATGCGCCGACATCCAGTGGAACCCCATCGCGTGGATGTCCTGCACGGCACTCTGAACGTCGTACTCGAGGATCGCGAGCACGATGCAGTCAAAGTTGTTCATCGTCTCCTTGGTATTTTCCTTGTGGAACGCCTGGAAGCAGTTGGCCATGAGGAACTCGAATCGATGCGCGATCGCCTTGGGTTCTTCGAGGAACAGCTTGGCCATCATGAGCTCGTACCACGTCGTGCTGAGCGCGTGGAGAGTGTGCGCGTCGGCCGTCATCACGTCGAACAGCTTCTTGAATTCGCTGTGGCTGCGCACAAACGCGTCCGTATTCACGAGGTACTGGCACGCGTCGCGCCAGTTCTGCCACTCGATCTGCTGGTGGCGCTGGCTCTGCCCGCCGGGCATGCACAGCAGCAACCGCTGGATGCTCTGGAAGCTTTCGCGCGCGGCCTCGTTCGCCTGCGAGTCGCGCGCAAACACCGCGCGATACGCCGAGTGATGCGACAGCACGCTCCACGCCTGCGCGCCGCAACCCATGCTCACGAGCCCGTACACGGTCGGCCAAAAGGCCGCATCTTGCTCGGCCGTGTTGTGGTCACCGCCCGCGAGCGCGCGCAGTCGCTGCGTGTCGGCGTCGAGCTCATCCATCTTGGCGCTGCCGTAGTGCTCCTGCAGCCAGAGCGCGAGATCGTACGCGAGCTGCTTGTCGTCGCGCGCACGGCGCTGCAAGAAGAGCAGCTCACACAAATGCCACACGGCCAGCGACACCTTGAGCAGGTCCAGCAGCTCGTCTTCCGTTTCCCCCGCGCGGTCTTCGCGCGCGAAGATGGTCGTCTTAAGCGCCTCGCGGTACTCGCGGCTCGCGCGCACAATCTCCTGGGGCGCGAGCGCGCGCCCGACGCGGGCCTTGTCTTCGTGGAGCCGCTGGAGACGCATGAACACGTCGAACGACGCGGCCACGAGCGTGCGCAGCTCCTTCTTCATGGCGATGTCCGGCGCCGACCCCGAATTGGTCCAAGGCTGCCAGTTGGCGGCGCCAATTCCCCACGCCAACGCGTCTAAAGCGGCACTGTTAGACGCCGGCACGATAGGCAGTTGGCTCGTGGTCTTGAGGATCTCCATCGCGGTCTGTGGCGCGAGGTTCGTTGTCCGGAAGACCGAGGAAGAGGACGAGGAAGGCGCCATGGCTGACGGGTTAAGTCCCGTTTCCTCCCCTAGTCGGCTTTTTCGTGTGGGGGAAACTGGGGAAAAAGAGGCCCTGCCATCCGTGCCAACAAAAAGAAAGAGGCCCCTCCACGCCCACATCTGAGGCGGATACAGACTCAGATGAAATGGCTGAGTAAGGGGAAATACCTTGTTTTGTGCATTCAAATTTGGATACAACTTGATATGGGAAACATGGGGTTGATCTCGAAGAGACGCATGCGAGATGGTCTGTGGCACCCCATTGACCTCTATCGCCAACGGGAGGAAGACTCGACGGGCCAACGCGGCATACAAGAAACAGCTAGGACACATAGACGCAGCAGCGAGACGATGCCGAAGAACATCGTGAAGCGCGCGGCCGAGTTCTGCGTGACGCCCAAGTTCGAGCGCATCTTCGACGACTTTGCGCGGTGCGTAAATGCGTAACCCTCTGGAGGCTTCGCTAGCTGTCGTGCATAACGTCGGGGTGCCGGGGACACGGCAGACTGCGTCGTCCGATAGGCAGGATAGCGGCAGGCGACGGGTTAGATGAGTCGTGTGGGCGGGGGTCTAAACGCTTGAGTTGTGGACAACTGTAGCGACCACGCGGACGCTTTCATGGACGCTGTCGAATCGAAAGGAGGCGACGTCGAGCACAAACACGCGTGAGCGAGCCGCATTGCGTTCTACAGACCACCCTCATCGCGGTTGATTCGGTGCCTGACGCTTTTGGAGTATTCCCTCGATAGGTACAAGGAACTGCACGACCAGTTCCTGCAGCTGTTCGAGTCGGAGCTCTCGGGTGAGCTGATGCTTTTTTGGACACTGGTTTGAATCATCGGTGAAATGGCTGACGGTGTTTTGCGTAGACTTTGTCGAGTCGGAGGGCTCGACAGTCGAAGAGTTCTTCAGCGAATGCAGGGAGATCTCCGAGGGCCAGTACACGGCGCTCTTCGAGGAGCACCAGTACGCGTGGTTCGTCGAGCGCCTGCTCGCGTGCATGGACTACAAACAGTTTTACGGTCTCATGGTGAACGAGGCACGCCGCCAGAGCCGCAAGTGAGCGACACAGCACAAGTTTGCAGTACTGGTACAAGCATCTCCCTCTTTCATACATACACAAAGCTTTACGGTCTCTTGGAGACCGGACTCGTCGATTAATCAAGACCATATCAGAGTCGCTTGCTCCCAGCATTTCGACTTTTTGAGCTGTCTGTTCCACTAGTTTCTGAGCGTTTTGCACACAAAGCGATGGCCATCAACGATCCAGTCGTGTGTCTGGCACGCTTTGCTGCAGTACATGGCACAGCGTTTGAATCGTTCATGCACCTCCTCTTCGACACTACAGAGCGAACAAATGACATGGGCGGCCTCCACTTTGATGGTCTCGGACGCACTGTCGACGCGCATGACGGAGCCATCTTGTGCGATGCTCACATATGAATTCAGCAACTCGAATGCGCGACCCGGGACAAGCTGCGAGATCAGCGGCTGGGGTGCGTTCCACACAGCAATCTTGGCGAGTTCTCGTTGCGAATCTTCGACAACAAACTGGAACGACGACCCATTGAAGAATGGGAGCGACATGACGATGCATTGGAGTACGCGCGACGTGTACACATGATCCGCCAAACCACTGAACAGTTCGTCGATGGTCGCCGTCGTAAACGTATTGCCAGAGTTCGTGCCTGTCGACCTCCGTGCTGGTGTGGTTGACCAGTTCATGCCGTGTGCGAGCCGGTGACTCGCGGCAGCCATCGAAGCGATCTCTTTTCGCCACCTGGGTTGTAATGTCGGAGAGTCGCATCGAAGCTTTTGTGGCGTCGAGGACCATCCACAAGTTCACCTCCTCGCCGTCGCGATGGAAGGAGGTCTGACCCACCTCCTCGTGTTGAATCCACAACCGCACTAACCGTTCCCAAGACCCGTTCCAACATTGTTCGGCGTGGAGAAATTTGTGCACCACCACGAAGAAATGCAGGTATCTGTTGGAGCAAGAGATCACCTTGTCGAAGATACTCGGCCATTTCGCTTGTCTCCACGGCGCGACCTTTTTTCACCGCTTGTAGCCTTGCCCATCGCAATCACACCAAGGATATAGTGTGCCTCTGCACCCTTGCGATGCCCGTCGGCCGGTGCATACATGAGAAATCGAGTCAATAACTTTTCTGCGCGGGAGGTTTTCGGTTTGAAAGTACGCGACACCCGCGCGGTAGAGCAAGTCAAGCGTGTGAGGGTCACTGTCGCC
>JAADXJ010000215.1:0-32936 GCA_023337735.1 Pythium biforme
ATCTCCGGGGGAGTGCGAGGGAGGCGAAGACTGAAGATCGCTGTCTGGAAGCTGGACGCGTCGTCTGCTGAGGCGCTGTCCCACAACCCCTGGTGGGCCCACTGCGTTCGGAGTTCTTCCCACACCATTTGTGCCGCCGGGCAGTCCCAGAAGATGTGGTACGCGTGACCTCCAGCGGCGCCTGCCCCGGCACAGTGCGGACAGCCACAGTGACCATTCAGGCCGTCCCATCCGGAGACGCGCAAGCTCTTGATACGAAAAAAGAGCAGGCGCTGTCCGCTGGTGGAGTACGGAAGGCGGGCGATGCTGCTCCAACTCATCGAGTTCAGTGCAGCGCCGATGATGGGGTTGGCGTCGAGCGCGCGTCCTTGCCGGGCCTCCAGCTCAGCATGGCCGCGCGTCGGGGGAGCTGGCGCAGCCGCCGTTCGGGCGCGCGTGGGCGCGCTCCAGATGGCCGCGTACAGATCAATCCATGGGTGTGCGTCGAAACTGGCCACCGGGTATCCCTTGTCGCGAGCAAGGCGCGCTGCCGCACGTCTGGTCAGCACCGGGCCGTAGTCCACCCGCCGGCCGGCTACAGGTTCGTGCAGCAAATGGAGGCGGTGGGCGTGGCGGCGGAGCCGCCATACGTGGTCCGACGGTGGGCGATGTTCGAGTACGTCAGCTGGGCTCTGGAGTCGAAGCGCCGCAGGGTAGTTGAACACGACCGCGTCACACAGGGTCCGAAAGCTGATTGAGGCGCGTTCCGCGAGCGGGTACGGGAGAGTCTTGCAGTAAAACCGGACCCGGTGCACAGAAAGCCGCTCAATTGCCACTACGTCGCCAATACTCGAGCCGATGGGGAACAGCCCGGCAAGGTCCCGACGACGGAGATCGGCCTCCGGGCTGACACGAAGTATTCCGGATACGAGTTGGATTATGTCTCGGACGGCATCTCGGCCGTCCCATGAATATGACACTTCTTCCAAAAATGTGTTTGGTCCTGAACAGCTTGCGGCCTACCGCCCTCCGCGGAAAGCTCGGCTCCGGTTCTGCTACGACAAAGCCCGCTTCCTTGCCGATCCCCTCTGCATCGTCCGCGGAATGGACAGAGCGGTGACGACACACATACCACCACACGAGTTTCCACTTCACATACCGTGGCGCTGGTGGGGCAAATGGATGTGCATTGATGGAGAGCTTATCAGTGGTTTCGACTCGGAGAGTCAGCCTGGGTGTGGCGTGGTGGGTCTTCGCGGCGGAATCGAAAGTGCGGCTGAATGGGCGTAGCCGTGTTGTTCTTATCTTGTCCAATGGCCACTCCATTTCTGGAAAACTTGTTTTTGCTCCTCCGTCCCGTAAACTCTCCATACCAGGAGCTTCGACAAAGTTGATTTTCTGTTTCCTGAAGATCTCGGCCGGATCATGTGCGTTTTCCTCGTTTGATCCTGGATAGATCGCTTGAAGATCTCCGCAGGATCATGTGGGTTTTCTTTGTTTGGTCCCGGATAGATCGCGAGATCTTCAGCCGGGTTCAGATCGGGCTGGGATCTGTTCTGGACACTATCTCCGATTTGATGATCAGGACAAGAGCTTCCGCGTGATCCGTGATGACCCAGCGCTTTGTTTTATCGACATCCTCGTTCCTGGCTACGGACGTTGCGGGGTGGAACGCCGTGAGAATGTGACGGTCGTCGACCAGCCGCTGACGCCGTGGCGGTTTGATCAGCACGCTGTCGAGTCGCTCGACATTGGGATCTGGCACGGGGATGAAAGCGAGCAGCGCGCCGTGGGCGCGTTCTTGCGCCTCGTGGGTGGTCCTGTCAAGACGCTCCGCATCCACAGCATCCAGTATCACAGGACGATGAACGACCCCCACAATCTCAGTGACGACCTTTTGTTGTCGGTCGTGCGCTGCTGCCCTCAACTCGAGCGATTGGTGTTTGGCGGCGTCACTCCTGTCGACGCCAACGCGCTTCTTCATGCGACCCAACGCTGGCGATCACCCAGAAGCTGTGCGAGCTCGCGATCGATTTTATCCACCCCAAGGATGACCCAAACTATCTCTCTTCCGACGAGCTCAAGGAATTGTGCGGAGATCACTACACGTCGCTCTTTGGCGGCGGGGACGACAAGGACGATTTTCTCGTTGACGACGACGACAGCGAGGACGCCGACCGCGGCTATGACGTGGAATTGATGCTCCGCGTGCTCGACTCCGACTCGTTTCTCCGCGTCGTCCACGTCGGGCTCTCACCCAGGTATTAATACCAAGCGCGCTACGAGTCTCAGTTCCATGCATTAGGCGAGCGCTCTGTCGCTTGTCAGAACACGCCGATGGCGTTGCGCGCGCAGTGTGCGCTGCTGAGCGCGATGGGTCCTACCATGCCCATGGTCGACAGCGTCATGGTCGCGCGCGTGTTTGCGTTCGCCGCCGAAAGCGAGGCGCGCGTGGTCACGACGGGCGTATCGTTTCCACGGCCGCGTTTTAGTGGTGGACATTGATTCGTTGCTTCAGATAGAGCAAACACATTCTGCCACCACCCATACGGACCTCGTCTTCGTGTGCTCTAGTCGCGGATTCGTAAGTGGCAGCTTTAGGATATCTCTCTCTCTCTCTCTCTGCTCCTACTGCAGAGCATCAGATGCCGACGCTCAGGGGGAACGCGGCGTCCCATTCCCGATCCGCGACACTGCGCAACCACCGTCCATAGGCGCTGAGCAGCTCCCACGGGAAACTCGACCGGGTCTTGAGCTTCGCCGCGACGTACAGCGCGTGGGCGAGCGAGATCTCGGTCTCGGACCGTACAAAGCCATCGGGGATGCGCTCATGAACCAAGAACGACGCGGCGTCGGCCACCGAGATGCTCTCGCTGTCGTAGTCGCCCATGACGATCAGGAACGCTGCGGCCTCGGCGTACGCACTGCCCTGGCGCGTGAAACTGAAGTCGTACTGTGGGTTCGTCTTGGTACACTTGATCTCGCGCTCGTGGCGCCACCGCGCCACCTCTTTCTTGGTAAGTATGCCATCCCTATTCGCACGTACGAGCAGTTGTGTGACGAGCATCACATTTACGTGCGAAGGGTCCTGGCCAAAGTACGCGTCGTCGTGGACCATCGATGCGTCGTGCTCGATGAAATTGTGGGCGCCCAGATCGGCCAGCGTGAGCGTCTCCGGCAGCGGACCGACGATCGCTCCTGCGAGGCTTTCGCCGACGTGGAACACATCCATGATGGCCTGCTTGAGGATCACAGGCGTGAGGTTCTTGCCATCGCGTGCCAAGTACCCGTGGTTCGCGAGCGAGTTGAGGCATGGACACGGACTGCGGTGGTACGGCTTGTCGTTCTTTGGGAACCCCGAGACGTCCTGGGCCGCCGGACGAAAGTACGCGTGGTCGTCGTTCTTGTTCGCTGCTGCTGCTTCGTTGAATGACATCGCTGCGGTGGCGGCCGCACGCAGCGACCGCGTCGTGGACGCGCTGGATACTGCACCGAGCGGGAAGGCGCCTACGGATGCACCGAGGGAGAGTAGCGTCGCCAAGGCGGTGAGCAGCATGCGCGAGAGATGCATGGCAATGAGCACGTGGTTGGGATCCTGGGAAATCGTACAGTGAGACCAAGGTTAAGGGACCCAACCCCACCAGGCGACAAGTCTCACACGTTCCAAACGCCAGCGATCAATCCAGTGGGCTCTTCTTACTGGAAGTGGGATGGTGGATCCAGTGATATGGGGACACCTTGGTAACAGCCAGCGCAGGCTGTGTATGCTGTTTGTATATGTGTAGACCCTCGTCAGAGCGCAGCCGAAGAGACCACGCGAAAATCTCACACGCTACAAGCTAGTGTGTACCAATGTATCTAGTGCCAGGGATGGCCAAATCTGAGATTTGACCATCCCTGGCCACTGTGGGAGGATGCGCTAGTGGCTTGTGGGGACGGCGAGTGGTCGGCGATAATTCGCGTGCTGTTCATGTGGTTCATATTCTGTGGGGAACGCCAATATGAGATCCTCATACGTCTGCGTCCGCGAGTCGCAACACCACCCCGAACTCCAATCTTCTATATGTCGAGCTCATCATCGATATCGAATTATAGCCACCTGACTGAACCTCTGGTCTGAGGCGCCTGTGTTAGTTCTGCTTCACGACCTTCTCCGTGGTCTGCTGCGCGCACCGGATGAACGCGTCGGCCACTTCTTTGCACTTGAGGATGTCGCTCTGCTTGTCGCGATAGCACTGCAGGCATGCGTCGCGCTCCGACGAGCACTGCACGTCGTTGAGCGGCGCGCGGTAGTTCTTCTGGTTGAGTTGCTGCACGAGCTGCTTGACCTTGACGTCCTCACGGGTCTCCTGGTCCTTCGCGAGCTGCGCGAGCTTGGCCGAGTCTACGACCGACGACTTCTTGCTCTCGCTCTCGCTCTTCTTCTTGTAGTCCTCCGCGCCCTATCATACGCACACACGATTAGCTCTTCCCGTCTGTCCTCCCCTTCCTCATCAATCGACCGTACCTTCAAGTACGCTTGTCGCAGCTGCTCGTTGAACGCCGCCTCCTGGCTATCGACGCACACACAGATATATAGACCACGTTAGTTCCCTTTTCCCACGCACTTGCCATTGTATACGACGCCGACATACTCGGGCGTGAGCAGCGGCTCCTGGGCGTCGGCGGCCGCGTGGGTCGGGGTCTTGCCCTGCTGGAGGTCCTGGATCTGGTCGCGCAGCGCCGGCGTGATCGAGATCGTGGTCTTGACCTGCCCGTCCTGCTCGCCCTCGGCGTGCAGCTCCGTCTGGACGTCCGACGTCTCCACGCGCGATTGCTTGCCGCCCATGGTTTCCCTTATCTCCGGCGCTGAGCTTGGGGACAATCGCACCACGAACCTCACGTCAGATTTCCCAAAAGCCGAGGGAACAAACCGGTTGTGATACCGGTCCAGCAATGAAATTACCGGTATGGGTCTCCTGTCTTTGTCGACGCGCACCCAATCGGCGCGTATACGCGCCGATAGGGTGCGCTATACATAGTAGCCTCGGATGGTGAATCAGGTGATCATAACCTGTCCAATTCGATCTCCGAACTGTTTCGTCAACCATAGTTTTTGGGAGGTCCCTTTTTTTGCGCGTGTGACATAAGTCGGTTGCTCGAACGCGATTCCCTCTGAAAGTTGATGACGAAGCCATTTTCAAATTCGATCTTGGTTTCGTGTCACACGTCGCAGATTTGGCCTGACCAAAAGTCACCGCGATGGCGCGAGCAGTACAAACTTGTGGGCACGACCACGAGGTGGCCATGAACAAAAGGGATATACCACACGATCATCAGGCCCTGCATGGATCAATTTAACGGCTCTTTATGCGCATGGCTTCTACAGGGGAAACGCGACGCGCTCTGGGGACATGGTACTGCCCGCCTTCCGATGCTCATTTCCTCTTTTTCGCCTCGACCCCAGCTTCCAAGTCACGTTGACGACCAGTTTCACGCGTTCAGCATCGTCATCATGGGACAGCATCGGGTCTTCGCAGTTGTGCTTGGTGCACTCGTTGGTGTTGCACTTCTGCCCTTCGGGCTTCAGTTTATCCGGTCATTGTTTGGCTCTGCGGACGACGAGGATGACCACCACACGGACGACCACGACGACGATTTGGACGACAACGACGATGATGCGCGCGAAGTTCTCCACGGCGATGTACTGCAACTTCCCGAAGATGGCGCCGCGAGTGAACACTTCTTTGGGCTTTGGCTTGGCGCGAGCATGATGCTCTCGACCGCTCGCTTCGACGATGTGAATAACAACGGTGTGGACCTCAATATCGCGCAGCGCCACATGATGGACGAGATTGCAGCTCGTCTGGAACTTCGCCGAGGCATGCGCGTCCTCGAGGTGGAGAGTGGCTGGGGGGTGTACGCGCTGTATCTCGCGGAGCAGTACGGCGTTCGAGTCACAGGATGCTGCCGCGACGCCTTCCGTGTCGCCTCCGCCACGCGTCGTGCGGAAGAAGCTGACCTCGGACCCGGTGCCGTGCAGTTCGTCCACGGGGACGTCAGCGAAGAGCTCGGTACCTTCCATCGTATCATCCGCATCGCTCTGTCAGAGATTGAGATGCGAGTCCCCCAAGAGCTCTTCTTCCCTTTGCTTGAAGACGATGGTCAGGCTCTCGTGCACGAGACGAAGTCACCACGACTTCAGTCGGATCTTCCGCCAGCCCACGCCGACGCTCCCAACCCACGGTTCGACATTGAGCGCGAGGATATCACCACGAGCTTTGGGCGGACCCTGCGCATGTGGTCCGATAACCTCAATGCGCGATGGCGTGAAGGCCAACTTGAACTCTTTGAGGAGAGGACGCGTGAGTGGCGAGGCCGACTCCAACATTTGTCCACGGAGAACGCGAACAACGCAAGAGGCTTGGAGCAGGTCGTGTACACTAAGCGACCGCGCTGAGAGTCGAGGTGTGGTGCGCCGCTATGATGGCCGCGTCGTGGCGGGCCAGTCGAATCCGAATCATCTTCCAGCGGCGGCGACGTGACAACCCCACGTCCCTCTTCGGTATTCGTGGTGGTGCGTGTCGTTCGCGTCCGGCTCGTCCATCAGCGGGCTCCACTGAGTGGCAATGGTCCCTCCCGCGCCGACGCGAGCCGTTTTACGATTCCATTGTTTCCCCTTCATTTTAGCCGTCCCGGTCAGCTCCTGTGACCTGTCAACCGTAGCGTGCCACGTCAGATACCGTCAGAGAGAGGAGGTACTTTTGTGCGTGAGGATTCGCTTTTTATTCAAATCATGATTACTGCGTTGCGTTCCATTTCAGCCAATCTAATCATCCCAAATATCTATCGGGCCAGTAAAATCACGATTAGGTAGCCGTCAAAGCAGTGTTCGGTCATTTTTGGGATCTGCAGTAAAAAGCTCTTTTTACGGTGAAGATCGCCACGTTGTGATCAAAACAGTCGCGGAACAGGATTAAACACTACTAATACAATACTTTACTCTTCAATTCGGCAATTCTTGCTGCAAAGGGTACTTACATAGTAGTGATACGGCTTACTCGCCGGATTTTGGCGTTTTGGCTTCAGCGGAGGGACCATTCGGCTTCAAATAGAGGCCGCCGATGGCTCGGGTCTATGACCACCAAGCCCACCCATCTGCCCCGCGGCTACGCGCACGCATCCCCCCTCTTCCCTTCCTCCCTTCCTCTCTCTCTCTCTCTCGGGCGCTGGTTGCAGGCAGCCCGTCGTGCGCAACTGCTCACTGCCGCGTGGGCCCTCCACTCTTCCCTAGTGAGCGTCACTTTCGTCCTCGCCTCGCAAGACCCAAGCCTCCCCTTTCGACATTTTCTCCATGTCGGCCCAGCAGCAGAACACCGCGCTCGTCGCGGCCACGGCGGTCGCCGGCGTCGCGCTCGGCTCGCTCCTGCTCCGCAAGGCGCTCCACCCGGTGCTCAACTACCGCGCCGCCAACTTCATCAAGCAGATGCTCGCGGACGCCAACATCATCATCGGCCGCGACATGTTTGTCCACGACGAGGACATCTTCCTCGACTGGGTGAACCGCGGCATGCTCGCGATCGGCGAGTCGTACATGGCCAAGAAGTGGGAGTCGATCATCCCGCTCGACGAGCTGCTCACGCGCCTGCTCTTGCTGCCGGTCGAGAAGAAACGCAAGCTCTTCAAGTCGTGGAACTCGAAGCTCGTCGGCCTCGGTGCCCAGATCTTCAACTACCAGTCGCCCTCGCGCGCCGGCATTGTGGGTGCCCACCACTACGACATCGGCAACGACTTCTTCAAGCTCTGGCTGGACCCGTACATGCAGTACTCGTGCGCGTACTGGAAGGACATCTCGGACATGTCGGACCTCGATAAGGCCCAGGAGCAGAAGCTCCACATGATCGCCCAGAAGCTCAAGCTCGAGCCGGGCATGCGAGTGCTCGAGATCGGGTGCGGCTGGGGCGGCCTCGCGTGCTTCCTCGCCAAGAACTACGGTGTCCACGTCACGGGCATCACCATCTCGAACGAGCAGCTCAAGGGCGCGCGCGAGTGGGCCGCCCGCGAGGGCGTCTCGGACCTCACGAGCTTCGAGTACTGTGACTACCGCGAGATGAAGGGTCAGTTCGACCGCGTCGTCTCGATCGCCATGCTCGAGGCCGTGGGCTACCAGAACATGGACCACTACTACCACGTCATCGAGCGCTGCCTCAAGGATGGTGGCCTCGCGCTCGTGCACTCGATCGCCGCGAACCGCTCGCTTAAGGTGCCGAACCAGCTCTGGATCCTCAAGTACATCTTCCCGAACGGCTTCTTGCCGTCCATGGCGCAGATGCTGCTCTTCACGGAGCGCAAGCTCGTCATCGAGGACGTCCACAACCTCGGCCCGGACTACGACAAGACGCTCATGTGCTGGAACGAGCGCTTCCAGAAGTACCGCGCCGACGGCACGATCAAGCGCCCGGAGGTCTTCAACCGCATGTGGGAGTACTACCTCATGTACTGCGCCGCTGGCTTCCGCGCGCGCACGATCCAGCTCACGCAGATCGTGTACTCCAAGAAGCGCGCCGAGCGTTACGACACCTTCAGATAAATGGCCGTGTCGACCTACCCGCCATTGCCGTGGACTCGGTCGGAAACCAGCAGCAGCACCGAGACGCATACCAGTGGGCAGTCCTACATAGAGCACGGACGCGTCCACTGGGGTGTGGCATGCCTGTTGTTGGTTTCTTGGTGGAGTCTTCGATAGCGGTGCGAGCTAGGAGAAGCGAATGATGCTTGTGCGCCAGGTAGCAAGCATGACCGCTGGCAGGGCTCCTACTGCGCAAGCGGAAAGAAGCCTCGCTTTGTAGATGTGTGTGATGATACACATACTTGTACATGTCACCATAAAGAAAAAAGATACATTGAGAAACCCACACCAGGTGCGCGTGCCCTTGTCGTATTTTTGTCGGTTTTCGTCGGCCAAGCGTGCTTGTGGTCTTCACGGAACGAGGAGGTTGAGCGCGTTCAGCTTGACTCCACGTAATCTTTGCACATGCACAGCCCGCGATCGTACTCGGCGCCAACGAGGAATTCAATGTCATCCACAGAGGACGAGATCCGATAGATCTGTTCGAAACGCACAAGTCACAAGTGTCAGTTGGAATACTAAAAATCTCGGTGCGCGGTTTAGCGTACCTTGTGGGATCCCCATGTGATATACCCAGTGATCGACGCATTGATGCGGAAGATCAACGTGTTCCGGCGGAAGTCCGACCACAGCGAGATCCCTTCGGTGTACCCGGGATCCAAATAAATCGGTGCGATCACATCGGTAATGGCGCCGGCGTGGGCCTCCCACGACTGGTTCAGTTTCCAATTCCCGACCCACGTGTTGTTGTGGTAAATGTCGGCCTTGCCCTCTTCAAGCACAAACCCAAAGCGGTTCTCGTTGATCACACTGATCAACACGTCGTATTCGATCTTCGGGCTAAGTGTGCGCAGGCTCTGGAGGATCGACTCCCACTCGAACTCGCGGTTGCACACATTGTAGTCGGGCATACGGGGGTAGAACATGAGCGCCAGAACCGTGGTCACGATCAGCGCGCCAATCCAGAACACGCGAAACATCACACGGCGAACCGAAATGCCTTCGCTGTATGGGAGAATCCACAATCGTCAGTCAAAATGTTAAGCTTCAAACCCTGGTGCGTATGTTGTTGGATCGCACCGTTCGCGACGCAGCTGGAGTCGCTCGAGCGTCGCGTCGTCCATGTCGTCTTCAAACGCCAACAAATGTTCACGATCCTCGCTGCTATCGTCGCTCAGCAGTGGCTCCGTCGGTGACTGTGACGACATATCGTCATCCGAGCTGCATGAAAAACCATCGCGCCATCAGTCCCTTGGCCAGGCTCTATCGAATCCCCCCAACCCATAGATAGACGTACCGCAGACTCGGTAGCGAGCTCTGTTTCTTTTCGTTCTTGCGCGCAGCTGCAGTGGCCGCCTTGGCGGCATGCTCCTGGCGGCGCTTCTTGGAGCGCAGAAACACCGAGCAAATCGCCGACATGCCGCAGAGGCAGCACGTGAGCGTGACGACCAGGCAGAGCACGGCGATCACGACCGATGGCGGCGGCCCGTAGCCGACGTGCTGCGCCTCCTTGCGCTCGCAATCCTCGAGATGGTGGCACTGCGAGATGCCCTTGATGCAGCCCAACGGCGAGGCGATCGCATGACACTTGAAGTCGAACTCGCAAAAATGGCACGCATAGCTTGCGGCCAGGCACGTGTCGCACGTCTCGTGGGCCGAGCACGAGTCCCATGTCGAGGACTCGTTCCATGTGGCATATTCCGCGGCATCGGCCGAGAACGGCGCGCCCCGCGTCGTCGCGTTCTTGACCGCCATTCGCGCGGGTCACTCGGTCTTCTGCGTTGCGATGGTTGTGGCAGAATGTTGGAGAACGGAAATGTTGGGGAGCTCGAAGATTTCTCGGGTTTTGAACCGTATATTTCTATATGTTTCATAGTAAGATAAAATCATGTTATGCAAGTTGGTATGAAGAAAGCTTTGATTTACCTTGCCATTTTGATGCTCGTTCTTGGGACGGGTTGAAGTGCGCCTGTTCTCCCTGTGTGGTGCAACCCACAATCAGGGACTCATCGACGATGTCGTCGGAAGGTCGCACGAACATAAACATGATTCTGTCTCATACAGTACCGCTGTGTAGCAGTCCAGCGCGCCAAAACCTTACGCAGGGGCAATATTACCCCCTTCCGCTCTTCCTCGGCCCAATTTGGCGGACGAGCGACCGCACGCCCTTCGATCGCCTACAGGTCCTTCCCTCTCGTCCGTTGACGGCGTCTAGAGACCCCAGGAACGCGCACCGCCGCGCGTTGAACGCCTCTATTGCGTTGGGGTTTGTCTGCTCGTTCCATTGAGCCCCCACGCGCTCCAATCCGAGGCCTACAAGTCCACCTTTGACGCGACGTGACACACCCGTTTCCCCTACAGACTCTTTCCCTCTTTGCGTTTGTCGCCATGTCCAAGCGAAGTGACGCGCCCAAGGAAAGCCGCGCGGACTGGGTCGCCGTCGAGCCGCAGTTCCAGAGCCAGTCCCAGAGCGGTGCCGGGCAGCCGGCCAAGGCCAAGTCGGCGTTCCAGTTTTTCCAGAAGATGCGCATGAACGACGTCAAGACCGAGCTCACGGCGCGCGCAGCCGAAAACGGCGACCCCGTCGAGCTGGGCGCGATCATGAAGGAGCTCAGCGCGCGCTGGCACGCGCTGTCCACGGACGAGAAAGAACAATTCAACGCGCTCGCGGCCGAGGACCGTCAGCGGTTTGAAGACGAAGCGCGTGCGCGAGACGAAGAAGTCGAGAACGAGCGCAAGCGCAAGCGTGAGGAGCTCTACGGAAATGTGGACGGCAAGCGCGAGCGCAAGAAGACCGCAGCGGCCGAGAACGAAGAGGCCATCGCGGCGGCGTTCCCGAAACGCGCGCCGGCGCAGCCCCGCGAGCTGTCGACCAAGCAGCTCGAGGCCAAGAAACTCCGCGACGAGATCCGCCAGCAAGAGAAAGACGACCGCGACGAGCTCAAGGAAGAGGAGAAGCGCCAGAAGGCCGAGCTCGCTGCCAAGCGCTCGGAGATCGCGCAGGCTCGGCTGCGGTATCTGCTCGGCCAGAGCGATATCTTTTCGCACTTTGGCAAGACCGCGCAGACAAAGAAGCAACAGCGAGGCGGTCGCAAGAAGAAGGTTGACGCAGAGGACGACGACGACGAAGAAGACGCCAGCGACGAAGAAGAAGAGACCAAGTCATCCGAGGCGAGCAAAAAGGTCAAGAGTGCCAAGGCCAAGGACAAGAAGAAGCGCATCTCGGAGCACGAAGAAGATGAGACGCTGCTCCATGACAAGCATAACGTTGTGCGCTTGACTAAGCAGCCATCGCTCATCAAGTTTGGTACCATGCGCGCGTACCAGTTGGAGGGTTTGAGCTGGATGGTGAACCTCGCCCACCAGGGTATCAATGGTATCTTGGCCGACGAGATGGGTCTCGGCAAGACGCTCCAGACGATCTCCGTGCTAGCATACTTCCTTGAGTTCGAGAACATCTCTGGCCCGCACATCATCATGGTGCCCAAGTCGACGCTGAGTAACTGGCTCGCGGAATTCGCGCGCTGGTGTCCGTCGCTCCGTACTGTGAAGTTTCACGGCAACAAAGAAGAGCGCCAGCAAGTCATCAACGAGATTCTCTGCCCTGGTCTGCCCGACAAGAAGCGTAAGTTTGATGTCTGCATCACGACGTTCGAAATGTGCATGAAGGAGAAGACGGCACTGTGCAAGTTTGCGTGGCGATACTTGATCATCGATGAAGCGCATCGCATCAAAAACGAAGCCTCGCAGTTCTCGCAGATTGTGCGTATGCTCGACACGGAACACCGCTTGCTGATCACCGGTACGCCGCTCCAAAACAACCTTCACGAACTGTGGGCGCTGCTCAACTTTTTGCTGCCCGATGTGTTTGCCTCGTCGGACGAATTCGATGACTGGTTCAACCTCGACGTGGATGACGACGAGGCAAAGAAGCAAATGATCAGTCAGCTCCACAAGATTCTGCGACCGTTCATGTTGCGAAGATTGAAGGCCGACGTCGAGAAGAGCCTTCCACCAAAGAAGGAAACACTGCTGTTTGTCGGTATGTCGAAGATGCAGAAGGCGCTGTACAAATCGTTGTTGCTTCGCGATATGAACACGATCACGGGCAATGGAAGTGCTGGTGTGTCGCGCAGCGCGTTGCAGAATATTGTCATGCAGCTGCGAAAATGTTGTGGCCACCCATACTTGTTCGAAGGCCAAGAAGACCGAACGCTCGATGCGCTGGGAGATCACGTCGTGGACAACTGCGGTAAAATGGTCTTGCTCGACAGGCTGCTCAAGAAGCTTAAGGAGCGTGGATCCCGCGTGCTTATTTTCACCCAGATGACCCGTGTGCTGGACATCATGGAAGACTTCTGCCGCATGCGGACTTACGAGTACTGCCGCATCGATGGCCAGACGTCGTACGAGGATCGTGAGAGCTCCATCGAGGAGTACAACCGACCGAACTCGTCCAAGTTTTTGTTCTTGCTGTCGACGCGTGCCGGTGGTTTGGGTATCAACTTGTACACTGCCGATATTGTCATCCTGTACGACTCGGACTGGAACCCGCAAGCGGACCTGCAAGCCCAGGATCGTGCTCATCGTATTGGTCAGAAGAAGGAAGTCAACGTCTATCGTTTGGTCACGACCGACTCCGTGGAAGAAAAGATCATCGAGCGTGCGCAGCAGAAGCTGAAGCTGGATGCGATGGTCGTCCAGCAAGGTCGTCTGCAGGAGAAACAGTCGAAGCTGAGCAAGAACGAGATGCTTGAGATGATCCGGTTTGGTGCCGATCAGGTGTTCCGCTCGACGGACTCGAACATTACCGACGAGGATATCGACGCCATTTTGGCCAAGGGTGAGCAGCGCACTGAGGAAATGATGAAGAAGATGCATGTTCACGACAAGGGTGACCTCCTCGACTTCAAGCTCGACGGTGGTACGCTTCAGCAGCACGATGGTGTCGACTACTCGAAGGAGAAGGAACGTCAAGATGAACTCAAGCGTTTGGCTGAAGCTGAGTTTGCGAGAACCATGGCTGATGGAATGGGTAAGCGCGAGCGCCGTACGGTCATGCGTACATCCATCCCAGTGCCGGAAGCGAAGAGATCGACAAAGCCCAAGCAGCTGCCCAAGGTGCTTCGTCTTCCACGAATGGACGAGTGGCAGTTCTTCGACCGTCAGCGTCTGACTGAACTGCACGAAATCGAATGCAACAACTACGAACAAGCCAAGCTTGAAATGGAGAAACCACCTCTTCCGCCACACGCGCAGTACCTCTCCCCTGAAGAGCTAGAGGAGAAGGAGATGTTGCTCAAGGAAGGTTTCGGTGACTGGAACAAGCCGCAGTATTTCTTGTTCATCAAATTGCTGTCGCGGTATGGTCGCAACAATGTTGAAGCTGTGGCACGCGAGATGATGAAGCCGTTGGACGAAGTGAAGCGATATGCGACAGTGTTCCTGACGCGTGGACAGGATGAACTGAGTGACTGGCAGAAGATTCTCAAATCAATTGAGAAGGGTGAGTCGAAGCTTCTTGAGATTGAGCGACTCACCGAGCAAACTGCTCACAAGGTGGCCCGCTATGAGAACCCGTGGGAGGACATGCCCATTAACTACCAAGGCAAGGGCGGTAAGGTTTTCACCGAAGAAGAAGACCGCGTGCTGCTTTGCATGGTGAACAAGTTTGGCTATGGATCCTGGGAGAAGATCAAGGCTGAGATCTGCAACTTGGAGATGTTTGCGTTCGACTACTACCTGCGATCGCGCACTGCTGCCGAGATCGGGCGCCGCTGTGACGCGTTGATGCGCATTTCGGAGAAAGATAACACGGATCAGGAGCAGAAGGAGAAGAAGGAGCACGACATTCGCAGTCAGCTCCAAGCGCAGCGTGAAGATCTCGACCAGCGCTTGAAAGAGGCGCGCGAAGATCTGAAGCAGCACCAGCAGCGCGTGGATGAATTGATCATGAAAGAGGCTAAGCGGATGCAGGCTCAACGGGAAGAGAAGCGGTCGAAGAAACGCAAGGATCGAGATGAGATGGAGGAGAAAGTCGATGAGTTTGAGACCGAGCTCGCCGATTTCCTCAACCGGTCGACTTCGCGCGATGCTGCGAAGGTTGCCTTGGATTTCTCGTCCAAGATCCAGGACGACAAGAACGTCGAACTGCAACCGTCGTACGTGCTCAAGAAGATCCGGCAGATCGCCGAGCCGCTCGAAAACGTGTCCAAGGGACAGCTTGCATGGAAGATCAAGGGTGACTTTACCCCGACGAGCGCCAAGAAAGACAAGAAAGACAAGAAAGTTCTGAAGCAAGAGTCCATGGAGGATGTCAGCGGCGTGAAGACCGAAGACAACGGCAGTGCGTCTCCGACGCACGATTCCCGCTTGCCCAAGTCCCCATGGTCGCCGACCGCCATGAAGCACCAGAAGGCTAAGGTGAAGAAGGAAAAAAAGTCGGTGGTCAAGGACGAGAAGCCGTTGGCGAATGTGCGCAAAGCGCGGAGCGCGTACGTGCTGTTTAGCCTCGAGCGCCGCCACGAAGTGAAGGCGACCATGGCGCCTGGTGTACAGATGATCGAGGTCATGGCCCGCCTTTCGCAGATCTGGAAGACCATGAGCGACGACGACAAGACGCCCTGGGTCGAAGCCGCCAAGCAGGACCGCCTGCGCTACGAGCGAGAAATGAACGGCGTCGCGACTTCTTAGAGACGGGAAACAAAACCAAGCAACAGTTTGAATATTGCATGTGGGAATAATCAACTAACCCGATTCTGTTTGTCGTTGCGATAAAATTAGTCGTGTGGTGTGCTCGTCATAAGATCACAGGCAGGGCTCCACCACCAGCACCATCATGAAGACTGACGCGGACACAAGTGCGGACACATCATCCACGGTGATCTCCCAATGGGCTGGCTGTGGTGGCCGCTCGCGGCCGGCGATGAAGAATCCAAAGCCAGCATTCCTCCGCCTTCACCTATTTCCGATTCTCTGGTCGTGTACCACGCCGCTGTGACGCCCGTCGTCGCCGATGGCGACGCGCTGGAAGCCGGTACTACGACGCCCCAGGCAGTACAAGTCGTCGCAGCTCTTCCTGCGTCTCGCGTGTCGGTCTCGAAAGCTGTGACGTGGTGCAGCTTTGTCGAGACGTTTGGTCGGTTCGCGGGCCCGAGCCTCTTTGCGGGGGTGTTGGTCGCGTTGGCGTGGACCGTGCTGCTGATTTTCCTCAATGTGGCGCCCACGTGGACGGTCAACGAGCTGTTCGACTCGCACGAGATTGACGACGGCGACTTCTGGCTGCTCGCGTCAGTTCCGACGGCGACGACGGCGATTGTAGTCGCGAGTCTCGTCGTGATAGCATTGTACTATCTCCACCTGCTGTTCCTCTTGAGCTGGAAGCGGAAAGACGCTGCGATCGTGGACGACTACGTCACGCCGCTTACACCGTCGTGCTCGACGTGCCTCTGCGACTTTGTCAAGCTCCACTTTAGTGCTCTGGACACCGAGTCGCGACCATATCTGGTACGTGTGAGAAGCTCCTAACAGGGCAAGACGATACTATCTCACGACACAGCGTTGCTTCACTGCAGAAAGTGTCGGAGGAGCTCCCCGAGATCGCCTACCAGACGATGCTGCTCGCCGTGTACATGGAGCGCGGCGTGGCGCCCGGACTCGTGATGTCCTTCGCCGCGGCTCTCGCGCTCAACTGCTTTGTGCGCGGCTACCGCGTGTGTGCCCGCGACACGTACCACGAGCGCAACGACAGTCTCGCGAACGCGGTCTTCCAGTTCTTCTTCGCTGTGGTGTTCCCCATTGCGCAGCTCGTGCTGGCGCTCGTATCGTTTGCGATCGACCGCGAGAGCTATGCGTTGCGCGTGGACTACTTTGAAGTTGGTGCGTTCGAGCGGCTCGCACGGTTCGCGCAGCCGGATGCGTACGTCACGGTCCACGCGACCGCAACGACGCTGCTCCACGTACTCATTCTGAATGGCGACACGAAGCTCGTGGTCGCAACATTGGGCATGCACCTAGCGCTGATCTGGCGCTGGCACGATGTTGTAATGGGCTGTCTTCTCGGGTACAAGACGCAGCGGCTGCCAATGACGGGCAAGATCACCGACGATGACTCGTTGCTCAGCTTGCTTCGCATCGTCAAGACCGTCTACTGGCTCATCATCAAGCTGCTGCTCGCGTGTCTGTGCGTGAGCAAGCGGTTCATCCCCCGGGTCTTTGCCCTCGTTCTGTTTGGTTACGGCACCGGCGTGCTCGTTGTCACCAGCATCGGCCTTGTCCACTCCCGCCAGGCCTGTGAACCATTTACGGGCCGCTGCGTTCTCCAGGCGATCGCTTTCCAAGGGCTCTCCAAGGACAAATACGCGGCGTGCCCATGCATCATGTACGTGAACCAGCCCGAGGCGACGAGCTGGTCGCAGTGGTCGATCCGCACGGACGTGACGCAAGAGCTACGCGACGTCGCGGTCTCCGGACGACTCCAAGTCGTCCAGATCGTCGACCGGGATCTCGCCACACTCCCGGACGCGGTGGGCGACTGCAGCGATCTCCGTGAGCTCGTGCTGGTTCGCACGGCACTTCAGTCGTTGCCCTCGTGGCTTGTGGAGTTGGACCAGCTCCAGCTGCTGCATCTCGCCGGGGATGTGAACACGACGTTCGACACCTTCCCGATGGAGACTGGATTCCTCGTGCAAAAGGCCCAGCTACGATCCCTTCGTCTTGAGAATCTGCGATCGCTGGCCAGGCTTCCGGCATTCCCAGCGAACGCGCTCGACGCGTTGCGCTCGCTCGTGCTAGTGGATCTCCCGCTGATTCGAAGTCTGCCGCTCATGGGCCATATTAGCACATTACGACACCTCGTGCTCAGCGAAATGGCCAGTCTACAACGGCTGCCACTGCTGCCCGACCAGCTCGAAGCGTTGCGCGTCGAGATGGCGACCGCGCTATGCTGCAACGGGTATTTGGGCGACAGCGATGGCGTTTGTGTCTCCTCTGGAAACGCGACCAACGCGAGCACCTCTCCGTCTGCGCTCGCGACGCAATGCCACGCGCATGCCGCAGCAACCAACTCGACGGTCGTGTGCCTTGTCAGCGACACGCTGAACACCACGCAGACTGCCGCGACGCAGCGACGGCTCCACGAGTCCGGTTTCCAATGCAGCGGCAGGAACAGCAACTTCCCAAGCGCCCTCAACGCCATCCCGCGGAGCGCCGTGGCCGCGTGCGACGGCCAGCTCTACCGCGAGTGCTCGCTGACGTGGCCGCTGGTGCCCACGAATGTCTCTGGCGGCATGTGCCTCGGCGCCGCGCGGCGCCAGATCGTGCATTGCGCACCGAAAGATACGCGCTACGAGGCACTACGCCGTGCCGAGATCGGCGTGGCCGGTACAAAATGCGACGCACAGATCGAGCGATGGCTCGGCTGCCGCGCGTGAGGTGACAGTGTCGGGTCCCGACTCGGGAGGCGCTGCTTGAAGCTTGGAATGTTTCAAACGTCTTGATAGGATCCACCTGGTGGATTCCGGAGTCCGGAAAATCCAGCCGCAGTCTTTGACGCGTCCAGCTGCGCGTCGAGCTGATCGCTGTCCAGCCGGAAAACCGTTTCGTGAACCTCTCATACCGCATTCGCTGGAACAGATTGTTGCTCGATAACTGATTTTGCTATGCTTCTTGGGAACTGATAAACCTCCTTGAATCTATATTTGGTGATATACAATGCTGTTCTGTTCTGGTTGCCAATAGACTGGCCCGGCTATGGTTACTCTGCCATATCCCACTTTAGTCAGCCGGTCTCTGACTCGCACTAGATCCTACCGATCCGCCCTTTCTACCACATTTCAGCCAATCAAAGCTCTCATTTCGACGTGCACGCCCCGGCGCTGTGCGGATCCCTTGGGTGTGGCGTGAACGGAGAGCCATATGGGACGCCACTCGTCGCGCATGGACGAGCCACTATCGCGTTCGACGACCGCACGACTGACTGGCAGACTGCGGAGAGCGACAGCCCAGCATGGGGGAATCGCGACACAAAGGAGCGTCCTCATGCTTTTCCTCCCTTCTTCCTCCAAAAACAGGAATTCCTCCGGTGTCGCACGCGAGAGGTATGATGGCGGCACGTGCGATCGTACTGGTGCTGCAGCTGCTCGCGGCCGTGTACGCGCTCGGCGCGGCGCAGCGCGTCCGCGGCGCCCACGGCGCGTTCACTCGAGCCGCAGGACGAGACCACCACGCGAGCGGAAGCGGCTCGGCGCAGGACGCCCACTGGCGCGTCGGCGACGACGAGCCCCCGCCGTTTGTGAAAAGCACGGGCTTTGGGGGCCGGATAAAGTACTTTGGCGGGCGCCACAACGACAGCATCCCGTCGGTCGGCGCGTATCGAAGCAACCTTGCGCTGCTGCTGCAGACCCGGGACGAAGAAAGCGCCCAATTGCAGGGCTGTATCATGGTCGCGATCGCGCCGCGGTTCTTTCTCACGCGTGCGAGCTGCGTACGCGACCAGCAGAACGTACCGCTCGTTTTTGTGGAGACCACGACCAAGAACGGCAACGTCACGCGGCTGCCCCTGCCGATCCAGACCATGACACTCCACCCAGATTACTCGGTGAACCTCGCAATCGTCGAAGTGGAAGACCAAGAAAACGTGCTCCGCAAGACCATCAGGCCGCTGCGGCTCAACGTGTACGCGGCCTCGTACTACCAGCGCGACGACTCGCTCAGCTTTATTTCCATTGACAACATCTTCAACCCGTCACTCGCCATGAACTCACAGTCCATCAACAAGCTCATTCGCGTGCCCGCGAGCTCGTGTTTGTACAGTTCAGACCCGTCGACGACGCAGTGCTTCGCGCCGGCCGAGCTCGCGAGCCGTGCGTTGACTTTCGAGTTTGGCCAGGGCATGCTTCTCCACCAGAGCCAGAGTCTTGTCGGGCTGCCCAACTGCGAGGGCTTTTGCAGCGGTGGCATGTTCTACTCGACGACCCATTTGGCGCCGTTTCGCGCCTGGATCGACGAGACCACGCGGAACGGCGCGCGCTGGATCGCTCCGAAGCTCAACATTCGCCACACTCAAGTCCCCACCGAAAAGGAGCCGACGTACGTGTCTCTGTACGCGTCGACAACTCAAGAGGCCGAGCCCGTTTGCTCGGGCGCGCTCATCGCACCGCAGTTTGTGTTGACCACAGCGTCCTGTGCGACCAAGCACGTGCTGTCCACGGCGCGCGTGAACCACGGCGAGCGAGCGCTCGTATCAAACGGCCACGACGACGTCATCCCCGTGACCAAGATCACAGTTCACCCGCAGTTCGCCAACACGACCAAGTTCTCGAACGACCTCGCGGTCGTCGCGCTCAGCGGCCCGACGATCTACCCGCCGACCATTCTGGCCAGCGACGACACGCTGGATGTCGACGCTCATGTCGACGCCGTCGTGTGCAACAAGCCGCGCCGCTCGAGCGTCGACAGCTCTGTCATGTGTCTGCCTCCGTCACCACCATCAGCGACGCAATCCGCCAATTTCGACTTGGAGCTCGGCATGCGTGCGCTTGCCGAAAACGATCTGGATCTCAACGCGTCACCGACTCTTGGGGATGACTTTACGACCATTTCCGTCGACTCGCTCGAGATTGGTGAGCCGTCTTCCCTTGAAGGCGCCTGCGAACGCACGACGATCGAGCAGTGGAACAAGAACGCCGGCGACGGCGTGTTCGACGTGCCGAGCTCCGGTTCGTACTACCTGCTCGGTCTCTCCACGGGAGTCGCCGACACGACCGTCAAAGTCAGTGGCAGCAGCGGCGCCAACCACACCGCGACGTTGGAACGTATATGCTCACAGAACGAGACCGTCGGCGACGACGACAGCGCGACGTTGGTCGTGCGGCTCGCGACGCCCGAGACCATGCAGTTCCTCGACGCCGCGAGCGTCGACCACACGTGGCGCGACCCGCACAGCCTGCCATTCAGCATTTTCGAGAACAAGTTTGCGCGCATGAGCACCAAGAAGAGCGACGCATCCACTGCCAGTGTCGAGGCATTCAGCATCGCGGCGTACGACGGCGACCTCGTGTTCGAGCAGCCGCCCAAGGACATGGATCTGGGCTTCGTCGTCGGGCTGCGCTTCGAGCGCTTCGGCCAGAACTACTGCGGCGGCTCGCTCATCGCGCCAAGCTACGTGCTCACGGCCGCGCACTGCGTGGGCGGGGACCGCGCCAAGTTCGTGTCGGTCGGCTCGCACGAGTCCAAGGGTGCCGAGACCGAGCTCATTGCGGTCAAGAGCGCCAACGTCATCACGCACCCGCTCTACGGCAAGCACTCACTCTACTCGTACGACCTCGCGATCCTCGAGCTGGACGCCCAGGCGTACCCCAAGCCGGTCGTGCTGGACAACTCGCGCCAGCTCGATGCCTCGACGTACCTCACGCTCTTTGGGTACGGCGCCAACAGCGCCTCGAGCACCGTGCTCTCCGAGGTGCTGCGGTCCGTAGCGCTGCCCTACTTCCCGCTCGACCAGTGCAAGGCCAAGTTCCCCGAGCTCGACGAGAGCATGTTTTGTGCCGGCGGCGAGCTCGCGCGCGACGCCTGCACGGGCGACTCGGGCTCGCCGCTCGTGCGTATTGCCAACGGCAAGCCGCAGCTCGTGGGTGTCGTGAGCAGCGGCCGGAACGGCTGCGGCACGCCCGGTGTGCCGGGCGTGTACGCGTTCGTTGCACAGGCGCAAGCCTTTATCGACGGTGTCGTCGCCGGCAACAAATGGGTCTACGGCCCAAAGACCTCTTCGTCCTCGTTGTCTCCATCAGGGAATAGTGTGATGAGCTCTGGTGGTGGCGCTAGCAGCGGCTCTGGGGACACAAACGCCGAGGCGCGCGCAGCCGACGCTGATGGCACGGTGCTGCGCAGCTACGGCGGCAACGGCAACGGTACGCTGTTCGACGTGGTCCACATGGCCAACGGCTCGCGCGGCGACCACCAGCTCTCCCATGTGGAGATGGCGGCCGACACGCCGCGCGGGCTCCAGGCGGCGCTGCTCGAGTTCCTCGTGGGCGCCTTCGACAACATCTTGGGCTGGCGCCCGCTGGTCGAGGAGCACTGGAAAGTGGCGTTCTACTCAACGGGAAATCTCGAGGGGATCATGGCGCTGCTCCAGAAGCGCAGTGGCACGGCGCTGTACCGGCGCAAGAACCGGTTCGCGCGGCCTGCGTGGGGCGACGAGACCAGCGGCGCCGACGACCGCGCGTTCTCCAGCGGGAAAGCGTGCGCGGTCGGCCACTGACGAGGGAGGCGCCATTAGACGACGTAGACGCACGTAGGGTATGATCACCATGGCGAGGAACGCATGGGTATGGACAATAATAATTTATTGGGTCGAGGACAATAATTGGGATATGGCCCGTGTTGGAGAACACAAATCTCTTGAGAGCTCGGAGCTGGAGCAAAAAAGAACACGGGTTTTGTTCTGATCGTGAGTCAGTCAAACGGTTGTGTGGGCGTTTCCTCGGAGGCGTGACAGCCAAAGTGACTCTCCGTGCCTCACGGCCATCTGGTTCGAGGTCGATCTTTTGTGGTCAGAGAGGTGCTCTCTGCGTCTATCCACGCGTAAATCAGTACACATGACGAAGAATGGCAGGTTCATTCAGAGGGGACGCGAGACTTGTCCACTGATATAGCAGAAAAAAGTCTCGTGACTTGTGTTGGCCATCTCGCAGAACTGGTTCGCTTGGAACACGCATGTGATGTTCAGGTGGCTGCTGCGCTGATGTTCTGTGGACAAAAGTCAGCCAGCGCATGAAGGAGTGAACGCTCATGTCCTCTCGATCAGGCGCGGGTCCGTCCACGATGTGATGGCCAAAGAACAATTGTCTGAGAACGACACACCCGATGTACAGAACGCAAAGCTGCTCTTTCGACCGACAGAACCGTTCTCCCGGCCGACAGAACTTCCAACAGAGAACAATTTTTGGAGAACAACACACCATGGTTCAATCCGTCGCCGTCCATAGACCCATGGAGAGCTGGACAGAATCCGGAGAACGCGATGCATACCGGACGAAATCCGGAGACCTCACTACAAACTATCCCAGTCGCACGCGGCGCCGCCGGCCACGCGCGTTACTCTCCGCGGGGCTGGCCGTCGTCGTCACCACTCATACAATCACCGCCAGCGCGTCCAGCGACCATATCGTGAGCAATCAAACCTCTGGAATATGTCCAGAGGCCCCCTCGAGTCGACTCCCGTGGGTTGTCCTCACGCCGGACGACTCCGGCCGCCTCAACGGCGATGGCACCTGCCTCGGTCTCCTAATCACACGTCGCGCCGCGCTCATGGCCGCGTCCTGCGTAGAGCAGTATCGACAAACCCAGGACGTCGCATCGTCAGCATCAATCGGCTCGGTGGCTGTGGCGCTCGGCCGAAACAGCGACGTCGAAGTCGCGGACATCACACGCCCAAGCCCCAGTGGATGCCTGCGCCTCTGGCGACGCCGGGATGGTCCCCGTGTCGCGATCCACGCCAAGTACGCGGCTGACCCGCTCGCGTACGACGTTGCGCTCGTGCAGTGGGACGACGCGATCGACGCTCCGTCCGCTCATCAAGCGCCCGTGGTGTTGGACGATCGCGGACAGTGGATGCCAGACGACAAGATCGCCACCGTCGTGGACGCGGAGGAAGCATACGAGGCGGCCGTGGAGTCCACCCGATCAACAGTGTGTCCCGTTGGCGTGGAGTGTGTCGAAGCGGCCTGGGACCAGAACGTATCGTGTGTCAGCATTCAGCGACAGTCAGGTTTTGTGTATCGGCTGGCAGAGGATCGCGTGTTTGTCTCCGGGCTCGTTGCTCAAACGCTGGATTGCAGTGACAGCGACGCTGCTGCTTCAACGCGTTCCCACGTGACCGTGGCTTCGCTGGCCAACGCACGTAGCTTTATCGACGCGACGCTCCGCGACGCCGAGTGGATGGACGTACCCGGCGTACCACAGGGCTCTGGCTCCGGTGCTACAGCAGTGGACGTGGAGATGCCAGCCTCTCAAGACGGGAACAAAGGAGACGGCAGCGAGCCCGGCGACGACATTGACGTGGGCTTTGTGGAGGACCCGGCGCCGTCTGTACAGGTGTGGAGAACAAACCTTATGGACAAGTACGGCTATCTGAGCCGACACGGCGATCTCCCGGACGACGCGCAGCTCCTCGTGGACGGCGGCGTTGCCGTGATCCTCGCGCCGCAGTTTGTGCTCACGCGAGCAAGCTGGATTCGCGGTCTCGAAGAAGTCCACTGGGTGTATTTGGCCACACAGATCATCCGCATCAAGCGCGTTTTGTCCCAGGATACACAAGACAACCACGCCGATCGCCTTGTGATCGTCGAATTAGAACGCGCAATCGACGAGGAGCGCTTCAGCTCTGTGGAGATCCCGACGACACTGCCGCCCAAGTACAAGGACCTGCGCGCGCTCGCAACCGCCGCGTTTACGGGAGACGCATTCGTGACCATGGGCTACAACGCGCTCGACGATCGCTCGCTCTGCGGGCTCCCAGCAAACACAACCGACGAGCTGGTGTGCGTGACGAGCTCGGAACGCGCGAACTGGTACGCGCCGTTTCTGCCCTTCAACACGTCGTTTCTGCTCATGGACCAGTTTCTCGTCGGCTTGTCGCAAGGCCCCAGCAGTACGGGGCAGGACTTGCGTCTCGCGCAGACTTTTGAACCACTCGGCGCCTCTCGTAGCATTCGCTCGTTTCTGGATGAAGCCACGAACGGCACCGTCGTGTGGACCGAGAAGGAGGTGTACACGGTCGCGGCGGACCCTTATATCTTTGGTGAGACCGTGCTGTACTCGAACGCGTCGTCTCTGGAAGACGGCCTCCTCCCGTGCGGCGTCGTACCGCTCACCAGACGGTTCTTCCTGACGATGGCGTCGTGTCTCGGTAACGAAGAGATCGCATGGGTCGTGTACCATCCAGCGGAGGAGGAAGCACCGTCTCCGGTGGACGAAGGCGCGATCGTGGAGCTGGATTTGTCGGCAGCAGACAAGACCACGCAGAAGAACCCCAAACACCGCGAGAAGAGTGAGCTCCAGAAAAAGCCTGAGCTCAAGAAGAAGCCCTCACACCAACGCCGCCAGTCAGACTCAAGTGAGCCACCCAGGGACCCCATGGCCAGTCCGTCCTGGCGACCGAAGAATGCGGTCGGTGTCAAGGCCGTGTACGTGCATCCTATCTACGAGGCCACGCAGTCACCGAAATACGACTTTGCGACCATCGAGTGCGCGGAGGATATTGATCAGGCCGGTTTCTCGACCGTGCGCTTGATGGGCGAGGCGCTCGTGGC
This sequence comes from Pythium biforme, assembly GCA_023337735.1. Lineage (NCBI taxonomy): Eukaryota > Oomycota > Peronosporomycetes > Pythiales > Pythiaceae > Pythium > Pythium biforme. The sequence continues at coordinate 24,901 of JAADXJ010000215.1, forward strand.
CCACGCGCGCGTCGTGGAGCATCGTTTGGGCAGCGACAGCTCCGATGACGAGGCCTCGCTGGTCGTGGACGTCGCCGAGTGCGCGAACGCCAACGCCGCGGTAAACAGTGCCGCGTGTGTGGCCGCGACGTCGTCATCTCCGCGCTGCCACACAAAAGAGTCGACTCCAGAGCCCCGTCCGGACCATGGGACCCAGAGCCTGTTCTACCGCGTTGGCGTCGACGTGATGTTTGTCGGGTTCTTCAAAGCCCACGAAGTGGGCAGCAACGCCTGTGACGCGCGCCGCGCGTACTCGCAGGTCGTCAACATCCTCAACTTTGTCAACGCCGTCGTGGTCAAGCCCGAGTGGAGTACCGCCGCTGCCGAGACAGATGCCGCGGTCTACAAACCTGGATTCTCGGCCCCCGTCGGGGTGTCGGAGTTCCACAAGCCGTACGTCGTCGGGCTTCGGCTCACCAAGAGCGGCCAGAATTTCTGCGGCGGCTCGCTCATCGCGCCGCAGTTTGTGCTCACGGCCGCGCACTGCGTGACCGACGGGCTCGCGGCGTGGGTCGCGATCGGCTCGAGCGTCTCGTCCGGGATCGACACGGAGCCCATTCCGATAGACAAGGCGCGCACGCGCATCCACCCGGAGTACCAATCGCCCTACGCGTACTCCCACGACGCCGCGATCCTCGAGCTCACGATGCCGGCGTACGAGACCGCGATCGCGCTCGACACGTCCCAAGACTTTCGCGACGGCGCGCCGGCGACGATGTACGGCTACGGCGTCGAAAGCGCGACGAACACCGTGCTCTCGCCCGTGCTCCACGCACGTCAACTGGCGTTGCTCTCCCGAAAGACGTGTGCCACCACGCTGCCCAACATTGACGACGCCGTCGTGTGTGCCTTGGCTGCGTCGGGGCTCGACGCGTGCACCGGCGACTCGGGCAGTCCGCTCGTCGTGCAAGACGATAGAGCGCCCGGCGGCGAGCGCCTCGTGGGCGTCGTGAGTGCCGGCTACGGCTGCGGCGTCGCCGGCGTGCCAGGACTGTACACGCGCGTGGCCAGCATCGCCGAGTTTGTGAACGCGTACGCCGTGAGTCCCGTCTGGGTCGGTACTGGGAATGGAGGCGACTCACCCAAGTCAACGGACGAGGTCGACGACGAGCCACGGACGCGGTCTCCGTCGCCGACACCGGCGGTGACCTCGGTGTCCGGTGTGGCTACACGGACGCCCAGTGGCACAGGCACGAGCGCAACAGAAGGGGGCGGAGGAACGCCTGTGTCGGCAGGCGGCAACGACGACGACAGCACGAGCACAAGCAGCAATGGACAGTCGACGACCGACGTCTCGCAGCTGCCGCTTGAAGACCGCAACGGGATCCCGAGCGGGGCGGTCGCGTCCTCGGTACTGACGCCGGCGAACGCTACGTTCGTGGCCGCGATCCGCAAGACACCGCTGTCAAGTGGCAGTGTGACAGCGTTCACCAAGGCCGAGCTGCTGCAGTTTCTGCTGGGCGACTATCCCTACAGCTTTGTGGCTCCGCAGCTGCTGGATGCGCTCGCGTCACCGACAAACGCCGTGACGTTTTACTCGTCGGGCGACGTGGTGCCGCTGCTGCGTGTGCTGAGCGCGCACGACGCCAAGCCGCTGAGCCAACGACCAGACCGGTTCCTCAGCGCCTCTCGCATGCGGCACGCGCGGACGCAAGTGCAGTGCGTGTAGCTCACTACAGCACTGTTATACAGTAGTAGGAGAGGGAAACGACCCATCCATCAAAATGCACCCGATCTTCAAGGAATACAGCACTACAGTAGAACCATGAGAATCCACAGATCTTTGGAGTGTCTTCCTGGATGGCATGTAGACGCATGGAGCTGCCTTCCATGTTTTACGGGATCTACGTACAGTCCCGCGCGCTGCACTGGATGGCGGGCATTCATGCTGCACGCGAGACGCGCTGGTCATACAGTCCATCGACGGTCTCAGTTTTCGATTCGAAACCGTCAGTGAGACCGTTGGTGATGGATCTCGTTGTGTCTGTGACTGGATGGATACGTCTGATTCGCCCCCACATGCCATCATCATTGATGCAGAGAGAGAAATGGCGCGGCCATTATTACACTCTGCACTAATAGTACGGTTGCCTTGGGCACCAGAGCTGGGTGGGTGGGTGTGACAATGGGATGGGCGCGCGGACCATCCTGCCCGTTCCCTGCGCGCGATAGCGATAGTCCCACGCTCTTCGCCGAGAGGGGGACACTGACCCGCACGCCACGCTTCGATATTCTACGCTGGTCCAGTTCCCAGTCCAAACAACGGCTTTGCTCCCGCAAGGAGCCACCGTTGCGCCGCTCTCCCACCACCGGCCACGCTAAAAATCCAGACTCTGGATGGAAGGTCCGTGACGCGCAGTCCAGAGACCGCTGCCTTTGTATTCCACGCTCACTGTAATCACGCGCTGGAAGGCTCTGCGTCCGCTTGCCCGAGGGCTTGGAATTCCGCCAGTGGACTGATTGATTGAGTGACCGCGGGGCGACAGGGAGAGAGAGAGACAGATCCGTTGACAGGCTCCCGATCCAGAACGATCCACGCCAGGGCTGGCTGTCGACGAAAAGCAGCCTCCCTGTCCACGGCACTCTTGCTCTCGCTCGGCCGCGACCACAACACAGCATTTCGCCATAGACACATTGGACATCCATGACGCCTCCCCGGTCACTACGCCGGCGCGTACTCCTCGTACTCGCGGCCTCGCTGACGCTCGTGCCACCACACGGCAGCGACGCTGTCCACCGGTCGCTACGTACCCAGGACGCCCCTACACTCCCGCAGTCGCTACCGGGCGCGACCGTCGTGATCGCATCGTCGTCGGGCTCGCTGGCCACGGGCCAGTGCCTCGGCGTCGTGGTCGCGCCGTCTTCGGTCGTGGCATCGACCGAGTGCCTCGAGCACGAGCTCCGCGTGTTTTCCCAGTACTATTACTCGCGGCTCGTGGTGCGCAGCACGCATAACGAGCGGTCAGAAGTCGCGGTCCTGCGTCTCGCGCACGGGCCCTCGGTCCACACGGGTGGTTCATTCTCGCTGCTCACGCTCAAGCGGCCGCTCCCGGACGTCACACCGGCGCTGCTCCAGCCAACGACAACGAGCGAGAGCACGCCCACCAACGAAGCGCTCCGCGTCGCCGCTCTCGAGAGCGTTTCGTCGACACGCACTAGTCTCCTGGCGCGCTCGGCCTGCGCGTCGCAGTTTGCGCCGCTCCACACGAACGACAAGTGGGCCGCCGCCGACTGGCTCTGCGTCGACTCGGGTCTGACGGCTGGCTCGCGTGAATGCGAGACGAATGCCACGGCCCCAGAGACGCAAACAAAAACGAAATGGGTCAGCGACGGCTTTCTGTTTGGCCAGGACGCGCGCTCGGGTCAGGACGTGCTGTGGGGGCTCGTGTGGAGTTCGGAGACGCGATGTGACCCCGACGCCGTTGGCGCGCCGACCACAACTCCCGTGAACACGGTCCACGCGATGCGGAAGCTACTGGCCACGTACGCGTACGGCCACAAGTGGACATCAATGCCGCTGGTGGCTCCGATGCCAAAGGACACGGTGACCCTCACACCGGTCGATGCGATCAGGCAAACGCCAGGCGATAACGGGTCTCACTCGGGAAGCACAGGCGGCGAACCCGTCGTTGGTGATTCCAACTCAATGCGTGATGGTGAGAGCCGTGCGGCAGACAGCGAGGTTGAGTCACCGACCTCGCCAGCGCCTTCACCGCCCACACCACCACCACGCGCGCCCGTGCCCAATTGGCTCGGTGCGTTCTTCGACACGGCCGCGCTGCTCACGCCGACGACTGACACGCGCCGCCTCGACGACACGACCTCGCTCGCGCTGTTTCTCACGCCGCGGCATCTCGTGGTGCCACGCCTCTGGCTGCGTGGCAACAATGTTTCAACGATCCAGTGGGCGACGACCACGACCGGCGCCCAGTTCCGAGTCGCTAAGATCACAACTGAGACCGAGTTTTATCGCGACACGCCGACGGCACTCGCTGCCGCGCGGGATGCGCAGCTGGATCTATTGGTCGTCGAAATCGAACTGCCCACACGACAAGACGAGACCGACGAGTCTATTGAAAGCAGCCTCCCCAGCGCGCCGATCGTCGCGCTCCCGCCCAAGCAACAGGCCACGTACGAACGCGCGGTGATCACACTCGCGGACCGTGCGCTCGCGCGGGAGCTGGCACGGCCGACCGAGCCTTCGCGCAGCACAAACGAATCTGGTTCGCAAGCTGTGGGTCGGGACAACGACGACGAGACGCACGCCCGCGACGACGACGACGACCAGCAAGTCCACGTCGACTATGTCGACGGCGTTGTCCGCTTTGTGGACGCCAGTGAGTGCTCAACCGGCGGCGCAGCAAACGCCGGAGACGACGACAAGAACCCCGAGTTTGTGTGCGCCAATTCGACGATGAGCATCGCGTCGAGCACGGACCGTCGCGCGTGGACAACTGCCGTTGGGCAGGACGCACGAGCGTCCCCGACGATGGGCATTTTCCAAGAAGGCGGCGCGCTCGTCGGGTTTGCGCTCGCGTCGCCCCTTTCGCCACGCGCGTCGCCCACGTTTACGGTCCTGCGGCTCGCGGCACCCGTCCACAAGGCGTTTCTCGAGGCCGTCACGGACGGCCACGTGGTGTGGGAGGCAAGCGACCTCTTTGGCGACGACGCCCAGCAGGTCGCGGCGTATCAGCCGTACACGATGACGCTGTACGCGGCGGCCAACGACGACGACACGGCCAACGGCATGGTCATGTGCCCCGGTCTGCTGATCGCGCCGCAGTTTGTGCTCACGATGGCGTCGTGTCTGCTCCGCGCCAAACAGTTGGAAAACGTCGGGTTCACGAAGCAGTGGGAGAACGAGCGTCTCGTGGCCGTGCGCAGCGACCTCCAGGTGCCGCATCCGCTGTACAAGACACCCGACGACTTTGCGGTCGATCTCGCGGTCGTCGGACTCGTGGAGCCCGTGCTGGACATCGAACCCGTCGCGCTGAACCCTGGGTACCCGGCGTGGATCGAGAACGCGACGATCGTGAACGCATTCAACGGCGTCATGAACCGAGAAACCGTCGACGGAGGGCCCGACGCAGCCTTCTCGCCACCAGCGCTGGTCGCGTGTGGATCGGACCCGCACAGGTCTCTTCAGGCCAACAGCACTAGCCCAAGCACTTGTGGCAAGCCGAGCTTCCGCCCGCGAGGGCTGTGCGTCAGGCAAGGAACCGTTCCGGTGCCGACGCCTGGAAGGCGTACGATCAGACAGGCCCCAGCGGGACAACTATTGGTCACCAAGACGCCGTTTGGCGCGCTCACGGCCTCGGGCTTTGCTGTGCACGTCGACGGCCCCAAGGCCGACGACCTTGGCACCGACGCGTCTGCCTCGGCGATCGAGTCGACGATCCACGGCAACCTCATGACGGCGTTTCGAGAGACCACGGAGCCGGACGTGCAGGTGTACCTGAGCTTTGCTGACAACGCCAACTTTATCAACGGCCACGCGACCGGCGTCGTCTGGGGAGCGTCACGCAGCGCCACGTCGAACGACCAACCGGCCTTGGCTCCGCCGTACGTGGTCGGTCTCCGCATCACGCACGACGGGCCCAATTTTTGCAGCGGCACGCTGGTCGCGTCTTCGTACGTGCTCACGGCCGCCCATTGCGTGAACGACGCGCTCGCCAACTTTGTGGTCGTGAGCGGCGGCGCGTCCGGCCCAGAAGTGCTCGCGGTCGTGCTTGAGACCGTCCAGATCCACCCGTTGTTTGGCGCGCCGTACCAGTACTCGAACGACGCGGCCGTGCTGGAGCTCGTGGCGCCGGCCAGCACGTACGGCGTCGCCATGGACCTCTCGACCGACTACGCCGCCAAGACGCGCGCCACGATGTTCGGCTTTGGCGTGCGCAGCAGCGCCGACCTGGACAAACCGGCGGCCGTGCGCGCGATCGACGGCATGCCGCTGTACACGCGCGCGCAGTGCGCGGCCACGCTGCCCGACATTGACGACAGCATGCTGTGCGCCGGCGGCGAGAAGGGCAAAGACGCGTGCCAAGGCGACTCGGGCGGCCCGCTCATCGTGCGCACTGCGCAGGGAAGAGACGCACTCGCGGGCATTGTGAGCGCCGGCTACGGGTGTGGGCTGGAAGGCGTACCGGGCGTGTACGCGCGCGCGTCCAGCCTGGTGAACTTTGTCGACTCGTACGCGGTCGGCTTCAAGGTGTTGGGTGCTGAGTCACCGGCGATGGAGTCGCCGTCGTCAGCTCCATCGCGATCGGCGTCACCCACGAACGAGTCGCGCTCGTCGGTGGACCCGGCAGACATTGAGTCGTACAGCGGCAACAGCAGCAGTGCGGGCCACACGAACAGCAACACCATCAGTACCAGCAACAGCAACGCCATCAACACCAGCGCACAGGGAGCGGGCTTTGCGTCGGCGCTGCTCTCGACGCTGATCCCCAAGGACCTGCACGAGCCCGTGCGGGTCGCGTTCATGTCGTTCTTGCTGGGCGACTGGTACTCGTTCCTCGAGGACCCAGCGAGCTCACTCAATCCGCTTGTTGACCCGGCGAACCAATTCGTATTGCGGTCCCGCGGCAACGCCGACGCCATCGTCACATCGCTGCGACGCCACGAAGCCAAGCCGCTGTATAAGCGCAAGGACCGCTTCCAGCGCGGCATGACTGTCAAGGGGCTGTGGGAAGGCGCCGCCGATGCGAGCTCCGCGAATGCCTGCAACACGGCGTAAGCACGACTAATTTATTCCAACCACATTGCGAGCAGCTCCAAACACGCACGTGACCTTCTCCCCATGGGATGTCTACGCGCGGACGCGCAGGGCGCATATCCACAGCGGCATACTGTCCTGGCCAAGACGTGGACTGTGGCCAGCGATACAGTATCCATCAGCCGACGGCGGCCGTCCATTGCCGCCAAGGCATGTTTCGTCGACGTGAAGGTGAGCTCGTTGTCGATGGGAGTCCTGTCTTCAGAAGACCGGGAGTGATAGTCTCAGTCATCATCTTCAATATTTTTGATTGGCGGAAATAGTGAATAATGCGATGGGATTGGTGGAATAGGCGGCATCCGCCCTGTCTATGCGGTTGACAACTGATCCCAAAGAGCTGCTCTTCTCCATTCGGGGCCGCACGGTCTGACTCAGACCGTGTCACGCCTCAAGGGCGTGAGCGTGAGCGCCTTCTCCGCACAACAGGCGCCGCCGCTGTAAGTCCGAGTTTCCCACGCTCAGCCCAGTGCGCTGGTCGGCCGGAAAGCTACGTCGCGCCATCGAAGATGCGAGGGGCGCGCGCCGCGCGCCGCGTTTGGATCGCCCTCTTAGTCCTCATCGCGGGTGTCTCCATCACGCTGCTACCCGTCGTAACGTCGCAGGGCAACCACGGATCGTGGTCGCATGACAGGAATTCCCCGCGTCCTGGCGTCCCCGCCGTCGGCGACAGCAGCGTCTCCTCCACAGCAACGCATCCGCCTCTCTCAACGCTGCTGTCCGAACTCGCTGGGGTTCACAAGGGCGCCGTGCTGCGCTGGCTCAAGAGCCCGTCCGTGGTTGGAGCATTGACGTCCTCGGCGCAGACGCAACTAACGAGCGGCGACGCGCTCGTCGACGGTATCGTCGTTCGCATCGCGCCGCGCTTCGTGGTCACCACGGCGAGTTTGCTCAGCGAACGCGGGTTCGCGCGGCTGCGGAACGCTTCGATTTCGACGCGTGCGGTTGTATTCAGCGGCGCCGTCGCGCGCGTCACGCGAGTCGTGTTCGAGTCCGAGTATTTTGGCAACCAGAGCTACCCGCTCGTGGTGCTAGAGCTCAGTGAGGAGCCCACGGGCGGCGCGCCGCTCGCGCGGGTCGTCACGTCCAAGCCCAACAAAGACTTTGAGTTCGAGCAGCTCAGTCTGCTCAATGTCGGCGGGCTGCTCGACTCGGCGGCCGTGCTGGCACCGGGTGTTAGTGGCCGCGTCGTCAACGATACTCCAGTAAAGCAGTCCAAGCTCAC